>JAHPZR010050149.1:7500-21290 GCA_019787425.1 Platygyra sinensis | reverse complement strand
CTACATTACTCTATCCAAATTCCCAATTAGCCAATCAGAAGCCGTGTCTAACTTCCCGATATTTGGAGATATTAAGTCACTGACTTGATATGGCTTCGATATCATGCTTATCTGGCCGAAGTTGGGTATCGTAAAGACATAATGACAGCCTTTTAGTACGTTTCGTTTTATCTCGAGCGATGGCTCGACCAAGTCAACTAGTATGCCGCTGCGCATAGTGTAAGAACGTAAGTGGAACAGAAATTTAGTATTGGAACCTGTCCACCTGTGTATAATTAAATAGCTGAATTCTTGGATGACCACAGAACAAGCAAGGGCGTGGAGTTCTTTAATAACTGTATTTAAGAATAAATTCGTTTTCGTTTATATAGACCACTAAATAGACGCGACAATGAAAACCTTATTCCCAAGCTGAATGTCAGCGCGTTTTCTTCCGTTCAAGCTATTTGTCTTGATAATAGGATTGCTACTCTCGTCTTCGAAGCAGTCTCCCATCGTAGTCTCAAGGTGTACTATATACTTTTTTTAACTTGGCGCCAGTACCTTGCTGAGAAAAAAACAATTATTCCGGTTTGTAGCCCTTGAGGGGGGACAGAGGGTCTCACTTGGAACACAAAAAAGCAGCAGCATCACAGACCAGTAGTCCGTAGCGTCGTTGTTTAGTGGAACTATTTTCCAAGGTGGACAGTTCTCAGTTACAATTAAAACCGTAAATAACACCGAAAGAAAACCGACTGTGGAAAAGACTCTGCGTCTTGTTTAGCAGTATCTAATATATAGATTTAGGTCAACCTAAAAGCGGAGCTCCTGTATCCCGATTAGGCTATCCCAAGATAAGGTTAATTTTGATTTGAGTTTTGTTACTTTGCGGTGAGGTTTTCTGCATATTGTTTGGCCTTCTATTTTGAGTTTAATATTCACAAAACCCGATACACAAAGAAACTGTAAGCAAAAAGCATTTGTAGAGAAGAAAAAGTTATAATTTGGTTTACTTTTAATCCTGGATTAGAGTTAACAGGCTTCCGAGCAACCCGGCTCTGTTTTCAACAAGTTAGCCTGACATGAACCCCCGATCCAATCTAAAAACCAGTTCTAGGTCAGCGGTCAACTATAAAAAAAGATGACCTCGATGGGATATAAACTTGAGCCTTCGATATTGTCAAGTTATACTGGTCAGCGAATGTCTTGATTTGACAGGTGTCAATTGATCATAGCATTATGCTATATATGAACAAGAAGTTTTAAAAAAACTTTAAACCGCGCTTTTTTAACTCTTTTGCGCTCACAAAAACATTACGTAATATTTAGCAACAACGTTTTGCGAGAAAACATTACCCAGAAACAATTTAAAAGATGGTTAGGACTTGTTTCCATATCTCAAACCGCCTTTGGATACCTTGTGATGCGTACTCAAAGTAAATACTGGTTATGGGCCTAAGCACTGAAAATAATGATTAGGGTTAGGGTTAATGCAGGGGGTTAATGATTAGCTTCTTTATAGCGTTCGGGTTTCCGATATGGTACCAGGCTTTAAAACTCATGGTTATTCACACTGTCCGACTGCGCGTTTGTTATCTTTTTAATCTTTACGAAAAACGGACAACTCGTGAAACGTGATAAAGTTACCGCCGTCATCTACTGTCACATAACAACCCACTTTAATTACGCGAAACGTGACTCTCGCCTTTCAGCATATGAAGGTGTTATGTTACAAAGGGTTTGTACTTTACTTTGCTTAATAATTTTACTGCAGATAAATATATGTACATACAAACATATGGCTAAATAGCTGCTGGAAGACCTAGCAACAGGAATCAACTTCCCTGGTGATAAAGGCCACCACACCAGAAACAATATATGTAATTCAAAAATATGAATAAAATATACATAATGACAGGCAGTATTATAAAATGAACATAGTAAAATATTATGTGTTACAAAAATAATGCTGACTGAAATTAAATAACAATTACATTAAATTTCTGCTATCAGTAGTAAAACAGTAGAGTCTTAGGTCTTTTTTCAACACTGATTTGTGATTCCCTCTTCCTAAAAGATATAGGTAAATTATTCCAAAGACGAGCAACTCTAGGAAAAAAAGACGACCTAAATAATTCCGTTCTTGCATAGTAAGTTTAAAAGTTAGTTCAGTGTTCCTCAAAATATCGGGTTCATGTTCAGAATTATAAAACTGCAGATAAATAGAGATATCGAGGCCATAATAACTATGCAGACATTTGAATGAAAAAAATGAAGAGTAAATAGATTCGTCTAGAAGATAGCTATATTAGACCAGTCTTATGCAAACGTTCTTTGTAAGAAATCCTATTCCCAACCATGAGCTTAGTCGCCCGACGTTGTACAGTCTCTACCATATTGCTTAAATAATTAAGCTTGATGAGTACACCACACTTGAGAGGTCTAACGAGGTGAACATACAGCTTTTTAACAACATCAGCAATGACACACGACAAACGTCAATAGACATTTTAGCCTAAATTTTAGTAAATTTTCAGTCTAATAAAGGAACTGACCTCAATGCCTTCTTGTCTTTTTTATAGTCATCTTGAGTTTCAGTGCGATCCGAAACCTTTTAAGCTCTTTATCGCTTTTTGAGTTTCCTCGGTAAGAAGAGTAAAAGCTACATACTCGGTTTTAAAGTCACTCCTTCTCGAAGCGAAAAAAAGACACTTAAAGCATGCCAGCCACCCCAATTCTTCCACAGAATCATAGTACAGGGTTAAGCGCTCCGTTCCAGTAAAATTCCAAGCCAAATTCATCTCCACAGCGAACACTACAAAGCTCTGGATTTTTAGTATATTGCCGGGTCAACAGATCACAAGTTGCGTGGTCGATTCTACAGCGAAAGTGAACAGTACAAGTTGCGTGATTCAATGATTATATTCTTTGCATAGCGTGTTGTAATCCGAGAGGTTTGTTTACGTCTATTAAAGGAACAATACCTTGACCTTTCAAACGAATATATGTTAAAAGGGTTTAGGCTGAGTTTTAACTTTTTTCCCCAGAAAATTCCATCATTGCTTCTGGCGAAGTAAACATGATCTTACATTTATCACTGTCGGCGTGATCCATGGCAAGACGTAATACCTTTATAGCGCATTGAATATCCCCTTCAAAAGTGAACAGAAACAAAAATTCCAGATTACAAAATCCTGTGTTTCGCACGCAAAACGAAAATACAGCTTAACTCTGGATAATTTCAGTCTTAGTAGCCAGCAACTGGTCCTAAGTTACATTATTTATCCTTGCAAATGCCCTGATGTGCTTCTCCAACGGAGTTTGGCCCAATTATGACCAAATAAACATTTCTCACAGACGGCCATGTTCTGTCTCAATAGTTAATTTGCTAACTTGACAAAATGCTCCTGAGGGGGATATGAGGAAAAGAGCTGAGAAATGGCCTGTAATTGGCTGATGATGACATCATCCAGTGACAACAATTGGCCGAGTGGCCGAGAGTTTGGGTCTGCTCACCGACAAAACTAAAAAAAACAAGAAGTTTAAAAAAAAACCCTTAAAACCGCGCTCTTTTAACTCTTTTGCGCTCACAAAACGTTACGTAATATTTAGCAACAACGTTTTGCGAGAAAACATTACCCGGAAACAACTGAGATTGCGTGATTCAGTGCCTGGGTTGTACTGAAGAGATTTTATTTCGCATTCTTTGCATAGCATGGTTGCGTGTTTGTAATCGGAGACTTTTGTTTACCTAGCTCGAAGGAGAAAAGGTCTCATAATTGACCTTTCAAACGAATATACATTTGCATATGTTCAAAGGGTTTTGACTAGCGCTAGCGCCAAGGTTTTATCTTTTTGCCAGAAAACTCCACCATTGCTTCTGGCGAAGTAAACACGTACTTATTTATCACTGTAAGGGCATTGCAGTAAACACGCTTTTAATTATCACCGTCAGCTCACTGAATATTCCCTTCGAAAGTGAACAGAAACAAAAAATTCAGATTACAAAATCACCTCCTGTTTTGCACAGACACGAAAGTACAGCTTAACTTTGGATAATTTCAGCCTTACTAGCCAGTAACTGGTCCTAAGTTATATTCCTTATCCTTGCAGGAGTCCGTTACCCGGAGCCTCTATACCAATTGTACCGTTGAGTCAACCCTTTCCCCCATCGGGCAGAATGCTATTGTCTTTCGCGACATGTACTTGCAGTGCAATGCGCGGAATAATAACTGTGAGATTAACTGTCGGAATTCCGACTGTTCTCGTCAATGAATCGATGGCTGTCAATCAAACGGTCTGGTGCGTGAAGTAAATCTTAAGATGTAATAAAGTTACAATTGCGCAAAGTGAAAGGCGGCCTACGCTTTTGACAAAGACCTTTGTCAACAACCTCGTGTACAGCGGGATTCTCTCCTTTTTTTGTGGAAATGCGCGGAAACTAAAAGTTTTCTCACAAAAATTGCTTCTTCCAAAGCGTTGCCAAATGGAAAGCGCGGTCCACTTGCTGCTCGACCGGTCTAAGCAGTTCATTATTAGATGCAGTCTGTTACTCGATCGGTTTACGTAGTCTGTACGTTGATGGAAGATTTTTAAAAGACAACACAGGTCTTTCTATTCGTGAAAATGTCTGGTAAATAAAAATAAACGGCATTTCTGTTTGAAATCATGTGCCGAACAAAAAAGCAAAAGCAAGTGACGGGTCTTACGCCTCAGTGAACATTGTTGTCTATTGTTTGTTTGAGATAATTTATTCAAAACTGGATCCGATTTAATTGATCAAAACATATAAAAGGCCCAGTTTCGAGTATTCAGTTGTTAAAAACCTTATTCGAGTAACATGTCAAAGCGCGCGAGACACCAGCCCGGCTTTTACGCATTATTATTTGATGACGTTTATGATCGTGGCCTCAGTTGTAAGTACCGACCCAAGCAAAAGCCCGTTGCTATGGGTGTTTATGAAGTTGAGCGCATAGTCTCTAAACGAAATCAAGGAGGCAGCGTCGAGTATTTTGTTCAGTGGAAGAATTATTCTTCAACTGAAAACACGTGGGAGCCGTCCGAACACTTGCCAGAAGACCTCATCGCCGCCTTCGAGAGAAGACCAGTCGATCCTGTTCGCATCGACGAATGCAGAGAAAGACTTGCTCTTCTATTTGAGAAGGGTCTGAAAGCGACTCTGGCCTGCAACGAGAACATTGTCATGCAGCATGATGTGATACGAGCGCTTTTTCCTGGTTTGCCGTCGCACCTTAGCACTACTCCTTATCTCGCGGATGAAGATGAAATGATAGCAGCGGGCCTCGGACCATATCTGAAGAAATGCGTAACAGTAACAGGCGGTGGTTGTCGCGTGGATACTCCTGTTAGCATTAAGTTATTTCTGGGCAAGTCTCCTGTCTTTCTTGACGAAAAAAGGCGCAAAACGGCATCCCGTCCAGTGGAGAAAGTTCAAGTGAAGTTCACGAAGAGCTGGTTCACCGGAAATATGCAGTGAAAGTGAGCTCGAACCGGCGATTTTAAAAACGGCTTCTTTAGAAGCCACCAAATGTAATAAAAGTTCATGATCAATGAATACTGAAATGGGCCTTGAGTCTGAATGAATGTGAGACATTTTCAAGTCATTTGAAACTGACTGTTTATTTCCACTTTACAAATTTCTCAGTTGACTCCTTTACATGATAACTTGTCTACACCTATTCCCACACTTCCCTAACGTGTCTTTTTATTTTTCTTTCAACTGACTTCTGTTTCTGTCACCGTGAGGCTGCAAAAAAAAATAAAAAGCCGTTCTGTAAGAACAAATAAGTGCTTGTTCCGGAGACGTTCTTGTCACTTAACAAATTTTCTTTTCGGTCGTTCTGATTTTGAAGACTGACCTTTCTGACTACTTTTCCTTCACGGTTAGCTTCTTCAATATTTTCTAACTAATACAAGATATATTTACCGGTTTCATTGTCGTTCTGCTCCATTAAGTGCTCTGTAATAAAAATCAGCGCTATCACGACCATGAGGTTCCTGTAAAGTGACCAGAAAGCATGCAGTGAGTCTCTGCGAACCAGATGTGAGATGTTTTTCTCACGGGAAAAAAAAAAAAAAACTCAACTCAGTGCTTACCATCTGGCAACATAGTTCATCTGTGGTTGGTCCTGAAAACCAGTGCAAAATTTTAAGTATTAGTTTGCGAAATACACAGACTTTTAATGTTTTAAAATGCACCGGGGTTTTTACTGTCACGCAACGAAAATAGTTTTAGGTCTGCGTTTTCCCAAACTTCAGTTATTCATCGAAATGGCGGCCGTAAAATATGTAAATATCTGAAACTTACTTTAGCTATCTAGGCGAATGATTATCTGAACTGAACCAACACACATTCACACAAGCACTTTTCCTAACACTTTAACTCACAAAAGGCTAAAGGTCACTAGATTCAAGTGTATATTTCTCTACAAAAGTTTAACGAGATCGGAGCGGCATGTCACACGCCGCCGTCATATAAACTCTGAACTTCCAACTGGCGCAACCCGGGCAGAACGAAAACCATTTTTTCTCAGCACTATGCACACAGGCATACACAAACTAATATTTCACATACGACGCCGTTGTTTAAAATGTTTTTAGTACTTACAGTATCCAGCCGGGCTAAATGAGCCTCAAGAAATGAGCTCATTTCTTGAATAAGATCGGCGACTTGGCTGTCAGTAAAAGTAAGCTGTCAAAAAGAAACGTCCCTTTAGTCTGGAATTGAATGCGAAATACGGAAACTGGAGTTGAATGGTTGAAATAAACCCCTAGTACCATTTGAGGCGGCGAGTCTGACATCTTTGATTCCTTGGCCGTCTGGTTTGTGCAACCTCAAGATCTCTGAACCGATCACACGACAGTTAAAATAGATCAACTTGAGCGGCTCCCAAATTTTGCATTGCGGGGATTCCGGAAGTGACAAACAGGAAGCGTAATTTGTTTGGGACCCAGAACTCTCTCGACATTTCTGCTCGCGCCGATTATTACGTAGCAGAAAATGGCGGCCTCGTGTGATGAAAGCTATGGCTTTATGAAAAGGTAGGTTTTTAACGCTTGTAATTTGTCTTCAGTGCTTTAGAAAGTTCTAAGTTTTGAAGATCCATAAGTTTGACTCATATGGGCGGCCGTCGCCACCAAAAATACAAGATTGTTAAACGGCACAGACCAAACGTAAATGGTTTAGTGAAGGTTTGCGAAATGAAATAAATGATTGAGAAATGATACTGTCTAAATACAAAGAGTTAGGTGTTCTTGTGTTAAACGGTCTACTGAAACAGTAAACGATTTAGACAATTTAGAAATGGTTCAGTCACCGATATCAAAATGGAACAAACTAATAAGAATCAGTTTATTTAAATGAGAATCCATCTGACCACGATACGTAGAATGATTAAGTCTGACAACTTCAGCTCGGGATTGAGGTGGGTCGTTTAAAATATTTTTACTGAAATTTATGTGTGCAGGGTCCCGTTTCTTTAACGCCCCGTAAATTCCTCAGGCCCAAAATGTCAAGCAGAAGAGTGCATGGGTATGACACTAAACTTGGGCTTTAGTTCAGTGTTTACATCTACATCTAGACGGTTTTAGCACCCTGCGAAGTCCCATCATACTTAGTCCCATTGATTTTCTTGTATAAATGCACCATAAGTATTTATCGGACATCTCTGCACTTTACAGTGCGTGTTCTCTAAACGTGTCTGGGTCTTCCGAGAAACGGAGCCAAGGGAATATAAGCTAATTTAATAAATATAAGTTTGAGCAAAAATAGTTGTTGAGAATGGGATTAGACACTGTGTTGTGTTTTGCGCCCATGTGTTCATCTAGAACTCAGGTGGAGCTCAATTTGAGCGAAGGGTTTGTTCGATTGGTTACGTCAGGATTTAATACAACTCAGTTTTACATGATAATAATCAACTGGTTAAACAAATTAATCAATCAAAGTCAATAAGCACATATGCTTATGCATCAGACATCGATTTCTATGGATGTTTAGAAACTGTCCCTGGATACCCTGGATTAGCGGAAAACTGAAGGAAGGCTGGGGAGGTGTGCCCGCGTCATTTAAATTGCAATTTTTCTCCTGATCCTATTGATTCCATTGTAACTTAGGGGAAGTTCATTTAATAAGACAAAGGGGGGGGGATGAAGATATTGAGGGGGGGCTCTGAAAATTTAAAGCTTCGAGTTTCAAAATCTTCATCTCCTTCCCACCTTGTCATATTAAACGAACTTTCCCTTAGCAATGCAAGACGGAAAAAAAGTCACACATTCCTCAATCTCGATCAAAAAAGATATAATGAAAACAATCTATTTTACAAGCGGGAACATGCGAGTCTGATCTAGTGTCACTCGTCCCTTTTATAAACAAATCCACGAGTGTAGCAGCACAACCCTTCTAATTTCTTTGAAAAATGACAATTTGTTAATTACCCTGATCTTGAAGAGAAATTTAATAAGGCATCAATGATTTCTCGTTTCCTGGTTTTCTTATGAAAAGACTTTCCTGTTTTCTTTTCAAAAAGTGTGAGAAGTTCAGCAACCTTTTTCTTTCTTAGTTCAGTTTCAGTCATGGTGTCCTCCACAGGGTGTTCTGGCTGGATAGCTTTTTGAGGCGGTTCAGTAGTTGAAATACGAGCCACTTTTCTTGCAGATTCTTCTTTGCCACCCTCAAGCCAAAATGAAGTCTTCTTTTTCTCATAAGGGCGCTTTGTTCTCTGCATGTCACGTGGGACTTCCTGTCGCTTTTCTACTAAAAGGACATTTGTGGCAGCATCCCACCGATTTATTTTACGGTGGAAATACCGCCGCAAATCATCATTCTTCTTTTCAACACCTGTAAAAAATAGCAATGATTTTGTTGTCCACAAAGTCCACAATTCTAAGCATCTACAATTCATAACATTGATTCTTTAGGACTTCAATCTTGGGTGAATAGAGTTTTTGTTTTGGTGTTTGTTGCTTTTCTGTTTGTTGGTGTCATATATGTAGGAATATTTGTACGCCTGCCATGTGTTATTATTTGTAATAAACCCTGACAGGTTACTTGATTATTAGAAATGGATCATTATTTATTGTTAAGAAAAATACCTTCGCCACTGAATTGCCTCAGACTTCCATGCCTTTGCATCATAATGGGTACATGGAAAATCAGGTTGTGCATGTACGGAGTTATAATCACAGTTTGGCTGTAACCGGGTCCACTTCCAGACATTGCCACCATCTCACTCCCCCAACTCAATGCCTGTGTCAAAATATAATCATGTGATTAAAATAATCTAATTATCTGGTTGTTGATGAACATTTTTCAACTTTAGGAACATTTTCAGCTCAGAAGTTATTAATCTTCATTGGGAAATCAGAACCAAGTTCTACCTAACCTTTGCTTCAAATGTCTTGATGTCATCCTCTGTAATGTGCACTTTAGTCATGATATCCAGTAGCTCCCTAACATTCTTGAGTGAAAGTGAATTAGAACAAAAGTTTAGTTGTTCTCCAGGAAAACCAGAAACTCACAGAGCTCTCTAAGAATTTCATGTCTCTAATATTTTTGTTTCAAAATCAAACACTGGATAATTAAAAATTAACAAAGAATTTTTTTTTTTTAAAGTGGGGTGGGGTGCACACTTATGTAATTTTTGGGTTTTTAGGGTGGGTGTTTTTTCAAAGGTTCATGCTTTTTCAAATAAATATGGTATATTACTCACAGTCCAGAGTTGTCTTGTTTTGTCCACCTTTGCTGATGGCAAAAACTTTCCAAACAGCTCTGGTAGCTTTCTGAGAAGAGTTTTCTTCTCTCCTCCTAACAGAGAAGTCCATTCCCATTTTTCTCCATTCTTGTAAACACGCAGGCTGACCCCCAGTGAACGCACTGCTGAAAGAAAGGAGTTCAGGTGCTCCTGTGATCTTTGTCTGGCTGGCTTGCTGCAGTTTTCATCCTACAATAAAATTGCAAATACACGCGTTTGTCAGATTTGAGATACATGTAGTTTGTTAATTGGGCAAGAATTTAAACAGTGGAACAGTGGAGGCTAACTTGTTTCAAGTCACTGGAAATAACATTTAAGGTGGGGTTTGTTGAATCCATCAAGCAAGTGTTGCATAGAAATTAGAAATGCTTCGTATATTTACTCTATAATTACCTCATCCCATTTCAGCACGTCAAAGATTAATCCCTCTTCCAACCTATCAGTGATTCTCAGCATAAGGTGAAGCTCATCTAGGATGACATTTTCAATCGGAATTGCAAAGAATGGTTCTGAATGGCATCCAGGTTGTTTTGACCAGGAACTATCTATGGTCCTTACCATCTCAGGACTTAAAAAGAATCTGCAGGAATGGGACATGTTACACCTACAAGCAACAAAATTGTTAAAATCAAGTTGGTGGTATTTTTTATTTCAGCAAGTAAATTGCACGGCAATGGGATAATGGTAGTGGCTGAAAGATTTCATGTACTGTTATTTCATATTCATTATTCAAGAACGTTATTAATTTAGGACATTGTTTATAACAAATAATTCTTAATTGTTACCATTTTCAGTGAATAACTGATAATAACTTCAAGGAGCATGAATATACTAAATGAGTAACTGTAACATCCTGTCTTATGCATCACAAATATTGCACAGTAACTACAGTGTACCTCTGATTTTTGTGAATTTTACACCAAATGCAGCTGTTGTTGGATGTTGCTCCCTTCATACCCATGGCTATCAATAGGAACTTGATAATTAAAAGAAAAAAACAGTTGTGTTATGAGTCAAGTTGACAGTCGATGGTTAACACTGCTATCTAGCTTTAAACACAATTTATGTAATGCACGGTATTTGCTGGACTTTAATACAGAGGTCTATTATCCTTCAATTTCTGAGAACTGTCAAATTAAAGCTGTCCTCAGAATATTTTTCATCAAATTAATTCAAAATAGGACAGCATGTAGTCCTATTACATATACTAATTGTTACTTATTTAACAGACTTAAAAGTCATATTCACCTTGTAGTCTCCTCCCAAATAGAAGTCTAGTGTGACTTTTTGCCCATCTACCATCATGCTTCCCTCCTGGATCAATGCATTAACATCACAGATGACATTTCCAAGTGACTCTTTGAGAGTATCATACTCTTCTTTTCCCTTCACAACAGCAATGGTGTGGTTACCTGTCAAGGATTTAATGGTTACACATGTATTTTGTTTGGCCAGTATCTAAAACCATAAAAAAGTTTACATGAGATGTGTTACAATTTATATTGATCTTCAGGTGACGGAATGTCTAACTAACCATAAAAATGACAAATTTAATTTTGTGGCTGATTTGAAAGTTTGAAAGCTTGAGACTGGTTGCTTTACATACCTGAACTAGCCAAACAGTTTTGTCCATCCTCTACTAAGGCAAATGAACAGACAAATAAGTTACTACTGTGTGACATTCTAGTGCCGTCTCCTGATATCTTGATTTTGATTGTTTCAACTTGTCCTCCCTCTTTGTTCTTTAACTGTAACAACATAAGAAATTGCAATCTGTAAGAAACTTGACCTTTTTCACAATATTAGTATTGGGCTCACTGGTCAGTTTATGGCCATTCAGACCTGTGTAAACACCCACAGAAAACCAAATTTGACAATTATTGCTGTGAAATGGGTAATACATGTACTTACATGCTTTCGAATTTCTTCTTCAAGCAATAGCTTCAGAGGCAATTCTGCACCTTGGGCCACTCCTGGAGTTCTGGTAACTTTCCATTTGCTGTCAAGTGTCTTTGCACAGCTTTCAATAATGTGTGTTCGGGGTAGTTCTGGTTGTGTTTGTGTGAGCTCATGGTACCCATCCAGTGAAATGGAGAACCGGTCCATAATATAAAGAATCATCTTTACTTTCTCCTTTTCCTGTTCATCAAGGTTTTCATAAGACATGGTGGATTGCTCTTGGGAGAATAAAATAAGAAAAAACAAATTGGAATGCAAATCTATTTATGACGAGCTACTGCTTGAAGGAGAAGTTTACACTCCACAAAATCAAACTGAGTGGTGGGTACTCCCTTAAGGAAACATTGCTGAATTTGTGAACAAAATTATTAAAACTTATAACACAAGTTTTTAACCTGCAAGTCCATTACTATTGCTGACAAAATTTTTAGAACTTATAACACAAGTTTTTAACCTGCAAGTCCATTACTATTGCTGCATCTGTAGCAAGAATCGGTTTAAGTTTGATCAGAGTATCTTACCTATAATAAATAAAAGGAAATTCTCATTTACCGTCATTGAGGTTCAAGCTGATCTCATCGCCTTTTGTGTCTTTAAACTGGATAGATCGATTGTGGTGTTAGCCCATAGGTTTCAGCAAACCAAAGAGCTTGCTCTGCCTTTTCCCTGTAGAATAAATTCATCTATTTGAATTATATGTACACTTTACTGTAAAGCAATTTGTGACTAGAATGAAGTGTTTTTCCTGAAGAGTCAAAACCATCATCTTTAATACAGACACTGAAGGGACAAAGCAAAGTGTCAGTATTAGAGAGGTGTCCATTTTACATAATATAGAGGTTGCCAACTGTACCTTATTTCCTTCAGGTGGCGCTGTTGTTGTCGAAGCCCCACTTGGTTGATCATTTGACCTCTATGTCCACTTTGCTTTTGAATTCCTTTCAATTGAACCATGGCGTCATACAATTCTGATGCCTTCTCTGTCAAGTAAACATAAGGTAGGAGTTATTGGTACTTCGGTTCACATGTACTTTACAAAATCTCCAATTAACTGGTTGTGTAGTGATATAAATTTCAGCCCCCAAATGTGTAGCTTTTGTGATCATCATGTTATAATGTTATATAGCAATTTAGGTTTGTGGACCCGAGGTGGGGTGGGGTGGGGGGGGGGGGGGACACTCCCATATGAAATAGACGGGGATGCTCGTTGTCTCGCCTGGGGTGTTTCGGGCAAAGCGTCAATATTTTACGCCGCCAAGGTCAAGGTCTCGTTTAGGGTTCCGCGAGGAAACACAGAATTACTCATTACCTGTCGTATTTGTGTGTTTTTAAGCGGTCTCTTTTAGGGGTCAAAATTTGCTTAAGCCACATGCAGATTGGTCTCCTTTAGGGGTCACAAAAAGCTTGAGCCATGCCCAGTTGGTCTCCTTTAGGGGTTAAATTCAAAACAACCAATGAGCATCTCCCTCTGTTCCATATGGAAGTCCTCTCCCCCACAGGTTTGTGAGGTTCTGGAATAGCTACATAAAGATGTATTTTCAGCTCTGAGAACATTGTAAACCTGTAATGGTCGTCTTTTGTATGCTGTTAAGTTCAGGAATGACTAGATGTATTTTCAGCTCAGTCTGTTAAAATTGTAATGCTCTTCAGTTCAAGGATGGTTAAACCTTGTGTGTTGTAAAGTTCAGGAATAACTAGATGTATTTTCAGCTCTGTTAACATTGTAATGTTTCTCACTTTGTTTTAAAGTTCAGGAATGACTTGATGTATTTTCAGCTCTGTTAACATTGTAATGTTCTTCACTTCAAGAATGGTTAAACCTTTTGTGTGTTGTAAAGTTCAGGAATGACTAGATGTATTTTCAGCTCAGTCTGTTAAAATTGTAATGTTCTTCAGTTCAAGAATGGTTAAACCTTGTGTGTTGTAAAGTTCAGGAGTAACTAGATGTATTTTCAGCTCTGTTAACATTGTAATGTTTCTCACTTTGTTGTAAAGTTCAGGAATGACGTGATGTAATTTTAGCTCTGTTAACATTGTAATGTTCTTCAGTTCAAGAATAGTTAAAACCTTTTGTGTGTTGTA
>JAHPZR010050149.1:0-2500 GCA_019787425.1 Platygyra sinensis | reverse complement strand
TTGTAAGGAGCTCATTGCAAGGACTGAACCACGAAGATGTACTTCTGAAAGTGGAGACAAAAAATTATAAACAATTGCACAGGTCATGCACGCGCATCCGCTCACGGGCTTCGTGCGATCATGGAAACAATGCTGCATGGTTCCCAGTGTTATATGTTATTTAAAGAAGCATTCACATTTACGGTTCGTTTTTTGAAATTAAGACGAGGAAGCTTTCACGGACATTTTACTAAATCCAGAAACGGGATTAAGAGGCTGTCTCACCAAGAACCACCCACTCAATTTCGCTTGAAAAATAATTTTGCCTGAAACTCTGGCAACTGAAAGACTTCACCAAGGTTAGAATAAAACAAGATTTCTTTTGATTCGAAATGATTTTCTAGTCGCGTCAGGAGCCATTTAATATTTCGCCTCGTCAGAGCCGGACGCGCCGTCTCCAAAAGCATAAAATTGGCATTTTTCGTGACGCCGTAAAATGTTTCATTCGCAATATCTAGTATTGAGTCTTATATCATTTTGCTCATAAACCTTTCTAGTTTTCCGAGATACTAACCAATTTTGTCTCAATTTAAGTGGCAAGACGAAATCAAGCATATTACTGAACACTATTATTCGCCATCGAACGATGGCTGGAAATGGCCTTTATTCAGAAGCTAATTTTTTTAAATTTGGGACCTAGCTGAAACCTCTAGTCTACACAGCTGCAAAGTGTAGTCCTTTATCAGCAAAAATATGCAAAAACCCCTGTACGATTTCAGTATTTCAAAAGTTATGGCCGTTTGAATCAGCACATGTACGAGCATTTCCGATATTCAAGCCTATATCAAAATCGACCTATCCGAGCAGATTTTATTATAACTACAGCTTACCTGCTTCAAACTTGTTTTTTTCCAACTTCAGTCACTTCCAAGCCTTCACGTTGCTGAATCAGTCGCTAGCAGTTCCAGTAAATTGGTAGGTTTTGCCTTCGAAACTTGAGTACGGCTACATCGAGTTTCTTGGAAGCGAACAAAGCTCGACTTCATGGTCACATTTTGGGCTAAAATACGTTATCGAAACATCGTTTCAGAGCTGGATTTCTTCAAGAATCAGATAACAAACTAATCAAGTCTGGTACCAAGGAGAAAATCAAGCTTTGAAGGCTTGAATTTTAAAGAAATCACCCCGTGTAGTTCGCTGGAAGACGGTATCGGTGTGATGCTGTTTCCACGGAGGTCCGCACAAAAGGTACCTTTGTCGGTAGGAACTTTAAGTAAGATTATTAAGGTGTATCATAATAGGAATTTCCTATTTCCCTGTATATGTGTTTACTTGTATTCCTAATGCATTCCCCTGTATTATCTTGTATTCCCTAATGTATTCCCTGCATTCTCTTGTATTCCCTTGTATTCTCCTGTATTCCCTTGTATTCTCTCATATTCTCCTGTACCCTTGCAATCGCTTGTGAACCCATGTATACCAATGTGATACCCAGAAAACCCTTGTAATCCCTTGTAATCCCCTGTAAACCCTTGTATACTCCTGTAATCCCTTGAAATCCCCTGTAATCCCTTGTATTTCCTTGTATACATATGTAATCCCCTGTTATCCCTTGTATACCCTCGTATACCCCTGCAACCCCTTGTAAACCTTTTGTATACCCTTGTAATGTCCTGTAAACCCTTGTAAGCCTGTTCATGCCTTATTTAGCGTAAGACGACACATCGATTTCAGCAGTTTGAAACCATCTTTTGCTCCCAAATTTTTGACACAATGATTTCACCTATATGGTGGCCCATTAGGGCCATAGAGTTTTTCTATATCTTTCCTGTTTTTTTTTTTTTTCTTAATTTTACTTTATCTTTTTCTTTTTTTTCCTTTTATATTCCGTTTCTTTTTTTTTTTAATCTTATCTGTTTCATTTTTAAAATTTTCTTACTGTAATAATATACTGCAAAAAAAAAAAAAAAGAAAATTAAAAGTAAATAAAAAAAATAAGAAGAGCATGTTTAAAAAAAAAAAGAAAAAAAATTGCACGTGGCCCATGAGGGCCATAGGCCCATAGAGGCCATAGCCCATCAGGCATTTCGACTTTAAATGTCCCACAATACACAGACGGTAAATTTCGCAGGAAAGACAAAATGGCTTCGAGAGTCCATTGGCAAGAAGATGAGAATTTTAGGGTCTTTGAGAGACGATTTGGTCAAATATGCGAGGTAAAATTTGCGCCGAAAGGAGATTTTAGACTTAGTTCAAATCAAGTATCCTATGTATGAATGGAGCCCTCGTACTTTCACTCGTCGACTCCAATATTTCCACATCCAGTTCACGGATTATAGCGTGGATATTGACGATGTACGCGAAGCTGTTGAGGATGAGATGAATGGTCCTGGCAGTCTACTCGGCTACAGAGCTTTGTATCAGAAAATCCGTGAAGTTCATGGCTTGAGCGTGCCCAGAAATCTAGTATATGCCATGATGACCGAGGTGAACCCACAAGGACTCATTATTTATATTATCT
>JAHPZR010050148.1:0-22586 GCA_019787425.1 Platygyra sinensis | reverse complement strand
GCAGGTTACTCTAGGGTGCAAACAATTCATACCATGAGGTTGCTCTAAGGAGCCTTTGATTTTTGAGTTATTTTTTTGTAAAAAAATACCTCTTAGTCGGCGCGTCGAGTATGTTATGGACGGGTCAACGGATCAGTGAGTGAGTCAGTGAGTGAGAGATGTATGTATGTCACACCAATCAGATCGTATCTACTATAAACAGCCAATCAAATTTCTTGTTTTAAAGGTAAATGATATATGAGAAGATTTGATCCCGATACAGTTCAGAACGGCCATATTCATTCTTCTATAAAAGAGGAGAAAGTATTCATATATTGGGTTTACTTCGGCATTTTCTGTGGGTTAGGCTGAGGATTTCATGAGCCTTGAGGTCTGAAACAGTGCTTGAGCTAGTTGTATGCAAATGAGCGAGATATTTTATTTTTATTTTTAGTTACAAAGGTAACTTGATATTTTTGTTTTTCACAAGGAGTAAATTCAATTAGACGTCATGCATCGTTGCTTCTAGTTCTTAGGAAATGTTTTAGAGGAGACGCGACTATTTTGATTTAATTTTGAAAGAGTTCGAACGTTTACAATAGGTACAGGAAACGATTATTTTGTTGCATGCAAATATAGAGAGATATTTTTATTTTTTAGTTACAAAGCTAAGGGTAATTTGACACTTTTGTTTTTCACAAGGGAGTAAATTCAATTAGAGCTGATACATCGTCACCACTTGTTCCCACGAGATGCTTGCTATTTTTAGTTACAAATGGTAACTTGACACTTTTGTTTTTCATATGGGAGCAAATCGTTCCCACGAGATGCTTGCTACTTTTAGTTACAAATGGTAATTTGACACTTTTGTTTTTCATTTGAGAGCAAATCGTTCGCACAAGATGTTTTCTATTTTCAGTTAAAAATGGTAACTTGACACTTTTGTTTTTCATATCGGAGTAAATTAAATTAAACTTTCAACGTGTCAGAACGGTTTTTTCTCTTTCTTTCTATTTTCGATGAAGAGGTGTTGTGTAAAAAGGGTAAACTAACGACTCTTATAAAATGCGATAAGATCTGTTAACTTGAGTATTTTGAGCAAAAATTCCTCTTGGGGGTTGGAAGGGCTATGTGATTGATGAGCGAGGGAGTTATGCATGTGCGCGTGTCACACCAATCACGGTGTGGGTATCAAAGAACAAATGAAATTGCCTGTTAGAAAATAAGATGGTATCTACATTCATTTGGAGAGTATTGTACGTTGTTCACTCATACATTTGATGGCTTACTATTTAGCTATCTTTCCATTACCGATGTAACATGGTATGTTCATCATAAATTCTCAGTTTCTTTCTTGCTGTACATCGCAACCAAAAAAACTTAACTAAATCATTACTGTAAACAGTTCTACGAATGGCCCTATCACAAAAAAATAACTCTTGCATGCTTTGCGTGCCTATGTTTTTTATGCCAATCACGTAGCGTAGTAAGGGCAAAACCAATTACTTTTCGACATTCAAATTAAAACCGCTGTAACTCACCAAGTTGGGTTTCACTTGGCTGCTGTAGAGGTGTATGGTTACAAATACGTGACAACGAATGTATGTCCCGTCTATGCCAATAAAAACAGAAAGAAACGTTCTGGGAGTGATCTCTGTATGAACAACTTTTTATATTTGCATAACAATGTAGGGGAAAAGAGTTGGGGGTAAGACTTGCTATTATGCATCAACATACGCCTGTTTTTTAAATGTTAAAGAGTTATGACAGCGTCAGTTCATAATTCTTACTAAAGGTATTGGGAACTGTTCTTTGCTAAAATTGTTTCACTATATATATATTCATTACAACATTGATGACTTTCTGAAAAATCAAGGTAGGAGGCGTGCATGTGGTTTTTCTCCATTTAAAACTGTTTCTATATAACAAGATCGTTTAAGGAGTCTAGAGATCAATATGTTTTACAGCTGGTACATTTCATCACCACATTATTTGTTCAACTGTATTCAGTCTGAAATTAAACTACCTTATCTCAGAAAATTAGTTATCGCATAAGGCCGAATACCAGTTTTAATTGATTTTTCTGTCTTGCAATACTTTGAGTTGCATTTTAATTTCAGAGAAGAGTCATCTGGTTTGCTAAGTGAGTGACTACTCATAAGCTCAAATTCAAAGCGATTTCTTAACGAAAGACACGGAACATAACAAAACTGTTTCTTTGTAAGAATCGATTAAGAAGCTTTCAAATTAATATGTTCCACGCAGATTGTGCAATTAATTGCCCCTGCTCTGACTTTTGTTAAGTTATTGTTTCAGATTTGAGCAATAATTAAACAATTATATCTCAAAACAGATGGCTCGGCTTTGTGAAGTTGAAGGCCACCTAAAGTCTTGCAGGATAGAAGAATCAAATTAAAACTTCGCCAAGAATAGTTCCTTTACTGAGATACCGGGCTGCACAAAACAGAGAAACAAAATAAATTCGTAAGTATTTGATTTTTTGCGGAATTTTATTTAGGAAATCAGCGAACGATGCGAATGTATCGGTCGCATTCTTTCTCAGTTCTTTTTAAAGGCCCGTTAACACAGGCGATTTTTGTCGCGGCAACTCAATGCAGTTTTTGCCGCGATAAAGTTGCAACTTCAAAATCGCACATGTAAACCAGGTGCGATTTTCAGTGCGATTTGTCGCCGCGATATCGCAGGGGTTTCGAACATGTTTGAAACTTGATGCAACTTTAGCGCGACAAAAATTGCATCAAGTTTCCGCGACAAAAATCGCCTGTGTAAACGGGAATTAATATGTATAATGGGAACCACTGACTTTTTAAAGACAAAACCTTCCGAACAATGTTAAATTTGCGAGAAGAAATCAATCTTGTCAAATTTTTGTCCGCAATACGATCAACGGTTATTAATATGACTAAAGGTTTCTATTGATTTCGTGTCCTATCTTGGGTTGAAAAGTAAGTTTATGCTAGCACTTGAAATATGTTCGTTATTGTGAAATAATAAACATAGAGGTCATAGAGTAATCAAGATTTATCAGTTGGACAACTTAACAATAACAGTAATGAAAAATTTAGAAACCAGTTAACATGAGAAAGGAACAGGGAAGTCTTCGATTCCGTTCGACATCGAACATGGCTCGGTGCACTGGCAACATGCAGCAATATTTCATAATCCTGATGAATCACAATTTATTACGTATTTATTGCACGTTTAACTGTTGCTTAACAATTGTTATGAAATACTGATGAAGACTGAGAGAGTTCATTTCCAATGCAGGCCTTATTCCTAAGGTTATCTCTCTTAAGATAGTTTACATCACTTCCAGTTTTGGAAATAGCAGAAGCGTCTAAAAAAAGTCTATCCTTTGACGCCGGCTTTACTAGCGTAGACTGCACAGGGAGCTTTACGCGCCTTTTCATCGTCCATGAAAACATCCACGCATGAGCCCGTAAAATTATCGGGGGAAGAACTGGGCACCAGACAGATAACAGGAGAGGGGATCACCTCAGGAATATTTAAGTCATCTGTGGCCGATGAACACTGATATCCTTCTTCCTTTTTTGAACTTCCTTCTCTGATACTGCATGGTGTTAACAGTTTCTTTATGTCAATGTTCCTTATTACAGAAAAAGCCCACTTCAAAAAACAAATTGATTTTGTACTCGAGGATGGCAATATCGACATTTTCCTTGGTTTTCTCGCTGTCTATAGCCGCCGTGATAATTTTCAACATAGCAGGTAATTTCCTGGTGTGCGTTGTAATACTGAAGAAGAAAGAAATGAAAACCTCGATCAACTGGCTTCTTTTCCACCTGGCCATCGCTGATTTACTGGTCGCTATCTTTTTCATCCCTCCTACCATTCTGAGCCACTTTGTCGAGCAGCCCAGCGGTGTTACTGGAGACCTGCTATGCAAGTTCGTTTTCTTTGGGGCCTTTGGTTGGGTGGCGGCCTTGATGTCGAGCTTTCTTTTGGTTGTGATAGCGTTTGAGCGTTATAACGCCACTTTACATCCACTGGAACAGCTCAGTCGAAGTCGGTCGCGATGGTTGGTGCCAATCATGTGGATCCTAGCGCTCCTATTGGTTAGTCCCCTTATCGTAGTGTCCAATTACGATGTAGAAAATCAAATGTGCCTGGACAACTTTCCAAATCACGTGACATCTCGAGCATTTTACCTGTTTTGGTCAATTTGCAATGAATTGATGCCAATAACCATCATGGGATACCTGTACACGCGGATAATACTGCATCTGCGCGCGGTCGCTAACGTGCCAGTCTCCTATCCAAACCGCTCCGTTTCACAGTCCAGACATAAAGTAACAAAGATGCTCATCTCAATCTCTGCCATCTTCATCGTGTGCTGGACCCCTGCGGCAATACTTTGCATCCTGACCCCCCTGATTCCTGGTGGGCGCGGCACAGTGTATTCCGTGGCTAAAGCAAGTGCACTGTTGAATTCCACTCTCGATCCAGTGGTGTACAGCTTTCATAGCCAGCATTTCAGGAAGAATCTCGCTTCAATATTTGCTTGCTGCAAGAGAAATTAGTTACCAATCATGCAAGTCCAGGACAGTCACCAAAAAATTATTGGTGTAGACATGCTCACTAACTTAAGGATAATTTCTACAGTGATGACTACAAACTCGTTGCAACTGGTTAGCTGCAGCTGGTTTAACGTTTAGTGTATTAGTGATAACTTATCACTGAGTGACTCATTTTTCATTTACACTCTGAGAGACAGACTTAAAATGAAGTTTGTCAAATTCTAAACCCTGCTAGCTTCGAAGGCTTTATTAGGGGCAACCAAGTTTTGTCACTATTGCAACGCCAACAAGTATTTTTGAAAGTGTTCACAGAAAATAATTCCACGTTGTTGTGAGAAATTTTTCATTCGAGAAAAAGTTTGAGAAATTTTGACGAAACGGAGAAAATGGTGGAAAATTTTATTTGGTAAGTGTCTGGAAAATCCGAAAATTGTTAAATTCTTAAAGACAAACTTTTCCGCTGAAAAAGTTTTGCAAATTCCATGATGGAAATCAAATGTTATACCTCGCAAGATTTTCCTAGTTTACACAAACTGCGAAGATGTAGTTCAATTCCCCACTAGATATATATGATGATGTATATAATGTAACGCGCATTTGATCATATTCGAATGTTAATTTGCGCGCTATAAGCAATAATATTATTTATAATATTATTTGTAATATTATTTATTATTTAAATTTCTGAAGATGCATAACGAAATTTTGTTCGAATTGAAAGCTCTAAAGGAATGGAGTTTAGTCCAAAATAAGGCGAATTTTTCGGAGATCATTTTTAACTGACATCTGGAAGTTTAGAAATCCAGTAGACAGAAAAACAACATATCATAGATGTTGCGAATTCATATGAAATAATTCACTCTTCACTTTCATACCATAGATGTGATAGAACAAGCATTCATGGAAACAATGAACGATGGACGCAATTCTTGCTCATATTAAAGCAAGAAGCTCAAATTATGTATTGTAACTAAGTCGTGAAAAATAAATAAACAAAAGCAATAGATTTGACGTTTTTGAAAAAGGAAACGAACCTCGTTCAGTTATAAACAGAGTCCTCTTCTCTCTGTCGTGATTAATTAGCCAATGGCATAGTGATAATTAATTTATGCGTCTGTAAGTTTGCAAACTTAAAATTAATGTTCCGTAGATTATGTTTAGGAAAAATATTTAAAGGTGTCTCGTATTTCCTGAGGGTTTCACGATTCAGTGAACACACCCCTATCAAGAATACAGAACAGTGTACTCGTTCTGATTCTTCAGTGAGAGCCAAGATAGATAGTGAACTTGCCTCTCTTTTCCAGAAATGTGCAAGAGGATAAGGAAAGTTTTACAATCCTACTGGTTTATAATGGTAATTGAACTGAGTGGAGCGCTATTTTCTGAAATCACAATTTGACAATGTATCACAATTTTACGATTTTACATTTTAGATTTGCACGAAAAATTGCCAGGTGTAACGGCTAAAAGAAGCACTACCAAAGTTCTACAGCAGTGTGCTTTTCTTTTCTAATTTGTAGTCTGTGCGATTTTGGCCCATGCATGGGCACGTTTATTACTTCGCCAGCATTTTCCAGGGTTGCACACAGTATACACACGCGAGAATTCGAAGTTTTATTTTGAAGTGACGTTTTCGTTACCATCGCCGTCGTCGCTGCTAGAACGTCCTAAAATCGCTTTCAAACGGTTCAACCATTTTGTTCAAGGCCCACATCGGATGAAAGCAGTATAAAATAACGGCACACACTATTGCCAGACATCTGTCATATTTATTCTTTCTTTTATAGGTGTTGAACATAGTTGCATTCTACACTGTTTTAAAGCATTTCCTGTGTTCATCTTTACAGTGATAGATTTTCTGCTCTTGAGCAATTACTTATCTTTTACATTTATTTTATTCATACAGTCTTTGTCAACGCCCTGTTTATGGTGGCTGATACCGGTTTCTGGAACATTTTAGCACTTTTACTTTGACGGATCATTACTATCTATCATTGTCAATAGGTTGTTACAAAAAATTAAAGTGGCTCTGATCCGCACTTGCAAGTTTTGCAACTTTGCAAATAGCGTGAAGATCAGACTGAGCTATTGACCTATTAAGAGAAGGCATTTTTGCCACAAACTCGTTCCGGGAAAGGTCGGAAAGCGCTCCTTTGACCGAACTGCTACGTCAAGGGTAAATTTACTTTCGAAACAAAACGAAGGGCTAACAGGGCATAAAACACTAATTCCAATCGTTTATTGTTGTCCCGCGTTCCATTGTTTTCTTTCCTCAATTCGACTAAAGGTGGCTTTTATCGATTTTCAGCACTTTCCAACACCGTATGCTTTTGATGGATCGATATACCACTACAGGGGCGGATCCAGAAAATTCAAAATGAGGGAGCCGGTTTCTCTCCCCCCCCCCTCCCCCCGCCCCCCACCCCGCCCCCACCCTAACCTTCCTGAATGAAAACTTCACTTTTCAGGACTTGCAGCATACAGCATTGTGGGCGTATTCGTGATGCAAAGTAAAGTAACGTTAACGTTTCGGAAGATAGAATTAAAGAGCATTCTCTAAAACGATTTCAAAGCACATCGTAGTCTTATTTTGAAAATACAAGAAAAAAAGGGGGGGCCGCTGCCCCCTCGGCCCCTCCCTTAAATCCGCCTATGCACTACTCTAAATCAGTTGATACCTCAAAACCTCAAAACAAATGCCCTATCAATGGTAGAAATGTAATTTCTGAGTGAGTGTTTCCTTTAACTCTCTTTGCTGCAGCCGTAGTTCTCTACTGCTCTACTTTAATATTCCCGCTAAGAAACCGGCCCTGGGGCCCGTTTCTCGAAGCTCCCGGTAATTACCGGGCCCGTTAAGCTGTTTTTGTTTTCCATTCCAGATGGGAGTTTCAAGCGTTTTGAATATTATACAGTAAAGTTATTAGCTAAATAAACAAAATGGACTTTATTAGAGTTCAGAACACACCTTACTTTTCTTGAGATTTTGATTTCAAAATCTGATTTCGGGCCGGCCGTTAAGTTACCGGGTCTTTCGAGAAACGGGCCCCAGAAGTTTATCTACTAAGACCTAAGTCCTCGAAAACGAAAACCTCGAAAAAATTCGACTAAGACCTCGACTTAAAATTCGGCTACGGGAAACATTTAACGAAAGAAAGTGAATTCACTTTATTGAATTGATGAGTTTTTCATTTCAGAGCAGACAGATCAATCAATCAATCAATCAATCAATGGCTTGCAGACTGACTGACTGACTGACTTACGCGTGCGTACTTCCCTTAAACGTAGTCACAAATATATTACGTCTTTCAACGGTTATTTTATCACACTGAAGAAGGGTTATACACCCGAAACGTCTGTGTTAATAGACAATTTTGACACTTTCTGATAATTATTTCTTGATATATCAACTTAATCTTTTACTACCAAGTGCCACGCATCACCAACGACTTTTCAGTTCATTTATTTGACTGTCTGACTGACTGACTGACGTAATCAGCGAACGAAGGAAGGAAGGAATGAATGAATGAATGAATGTATGAATGGGTGAGTGAGTTACTGAGTAACTGTGAGTGAAAGAAAGGTTTATTAAACCTTGTTGCAGAAAGACTGAATCAATTAACAATTCAAATAAAATAAAATACACAAAGGTAGAACATAACGAGTGACTGTCAATTCAATTTCCAGGGTTTGTTCGAGGAAAGCGCGATAGAGTATCTTTTCTTACACAAGTAAGCAAGTGGCATTTGATTTTAGAAGGTCACCTGAGATCAAGCCAACTGAAATATCGCTACAGTGATGATGATGAACACAATACGAAGAAACGTTCCCATGGTAACAATACCACTAGCACCGCTGCCTACCGCTGTCTCAAGCTTTAGTTGTGTTAGTTTAGGATGGTAATCATTCCAGAAAGCCATACGGCGTGGATTAAACGACGCGGCCATCTTAGGATTGGGTCCAACTCGCAGGTATGCTCTTTCACTCGAATTGTACTTCTTCCAGGTAACACCGCTGGCTTCAAGACCAGCAGACCAAGCGAATTTTGCATACATCTCCATGATAAACATACTGACGTTTTTATCAGCTTCTACAAATGGCAGACCAGGAAGCAGTGGGATTCCAAAATCAAAGACTACGTTATCACCATGTGCCACGCCCATCCACTCCGGAAAACGACTGGCGTTCTTTGGGCGGTGGGCGAACTCGTATATGTACACTGGAGACACCTTGCTGTGGATATCAGCGACCTCGTGACTGGGTGCGAAGAAGATGTAATCGCCAATGAGATCTACCAGCTGGCTTCTGAGTGCGTACTTGTCACTGTTGTTAGGCCATGGGGTGTACATGAATTCCAACGCGTCTGCGATGATGTCAGCTGTTTCTTTCCTGAAAAACAGGCAAACGATCTTATTGGTCCGTGCTAGGCAGGCCTGTATAGATTATGCGCGTAAATTTAGTCAAAGTTGCTCCGAAAAATGGTCAAAAGTTACACAAACGTTACCAAAAATCAGAAGGGATGCTACCAGAATTTAATAAGTTTTTTTCACTGAATAGTTTTTAATTGTAGTTTTTGCTTTTACCACTATTCTGTATATTTTTAATGTTGTTTTATTTAAGTGTTATTTTAAGTTAGGGTGATGGATTTTTGCCGATATAATGATATTTAGATGTTGCCATGAGTGAAGAATAACAATATGGCGAATTAAGTTCTCAATGAACAACAGCTAGAATTTGTTACGTTGTTCGGAAGTGGCGATATTACCTGTTTTGTGCGCTTAAATCAATTCATACTGAGTTTACACAACTAGTTGATGTCTTCAGCGCACAATTTTAGTTAATTATTTATCTGTTTATACCTCAGATGGCTCATTTATTGGATTTGTTGCCCAAAAGTTGCTCTGAGGGGAAAAAAGTAGCTCTGAGTTGCTGAAGTACAAAAATGTGTACAACAGTCTAAAGTTGCCATAAAGTTGCCGAGCACAATCTACACAGGCCATGGTCTGTCAAGGTTAAAATGCTTCCAGTGCCCCTTATGACACCATGCAGCAGTGTTGTTTTTACCAGTGTAACACTTAAACAGCTTAACGAGATAATGGTTTGAAATCCTTACAAGGAGAGGAAAGTAACAGCCAAGCAGTCATGCTTTTTGACTTATTTTATGGCCTCTCCCTTGATTAATAAGAACTAATGAAAGTGAACAACTGTGTTAATGAAGATAGCCGAGGAATGCTCTCTCCACCCGTCATATGAACGTTAAGTTACTTTAAAGTATATTGAGAATAACAGCGCCTACATGTATAAAGTAGACGTGCAGCAGTAGAGTAATTATACAGTTTTTAAGAACTGCGCGCGATCTGCTGCGAACCTTTTTAGCGATTCCAGCTACTGTCATTTCGCGCGCAGTCTTGGATCCAGTCTCGAGTGTGCTCAGTCGTTCGAGTGCGCCCAATCATTCGAGCCCCGGGGACATTAATCCACCGAATGGACTTCAATTACAGAACATAATTTTAAGAGTCAACCGAAGACCCTGTCTGACGGCTTACCTGCTGTTTCGAGCGTGCGCAAATTTCGTAAGAAACGTCATGAAGAAGTTTGGGCTCACTCCGTTATCCACATTCTCCGTCATCCCGAAGGTGTCTTTCGCCATAAGTGGAAGAGTAAAAGAACCCTCGTTACTGGTGAAGCCTATAATTAACGGCACCTGTTTGAAATCGCCTTTCTTTCGCAAATTCCTGGGCGTGTCATAAAGAAAGGTCTTGTCTACTACTGGGGCCCATTGAAGATGATCAACAAATTTTAAACTTGAAGTTGAGAGGCAGTTTGTATGTCCGTGTCTTTCTTCTCGCGTAAACAGGCCACCATTTCGCTGTGTTGACCTGTGGGCAGCTTAGCTTTTGAGCAAGCTCTTTAGCAACACTAATACCTATCGAGGTCGGTTGAATCGCAAAGGGACTAACATCTACCCACTTTCTGCAATGGCTGATGGAAAAGTTCTTTTGACAGAGGTGACAATAAATGAAGGCCTACACTCGCCCCGCCCGCGCTGACTCCAAATATGGTCACCTTGTTGGAATTCCCGCCAAAATTTTCGATGTTGTCTCTGACCCACTTCAGTGCTTCCACCTGATCCAACATTCCAAAATTTCCAGGGGCCGCGGAATCACCGGTTGTCAAGAAACCAAATGGACCGAGACGATACTGAATCACGACTTACCACCACTCCATGAAGAGCCAACACGTCGCTAGGAAAATATATTGAAGTACCACCCTCATACCCTCCCACCATGAATGTAGACCATCACTGGTAAACTCAAGCTGACATTGGGGGTGTAGACATCGAGATACAAACAATCCTCGCTGTACTTAAAACTAAGAGTGAACCACTTTGATAAACTCTTCAAATGAGTCACTCTGCCAACAGAATTTTCCGTGCCTTTTAGCCTCACGGACGTTAGGCTTCCACTCTTTCGGGCGGTTGCGTGCTTTGAACCTTAGCTCTCCGATCGGTGGAGCGGCGAAAGGCACGCAAGAAACCTGCTGACAGATTTGAACGGAGTAGGACTGCCCGGGTGCGGATTCGTCTGTCCTTTGATTTGTCCGTAAATCGTTGACACGATCACAGAATGAACCAGGGGCAAAAAACGCACAGAATGTGAACAGACTTGCTGACAGCATCGTTCACTCTCTCTCTCTTCTGCTCTTCTCTTGTCTCGGTCAGTGAGAAGCGAAGTGAATGAAATATGATATGCAACGATGCATTTAATCATGACCCAGCATTTTTATATGATTACGTTAGTCATGCGCAAATATTCAAAATATGTCCCTTGCCCACATTTATTTGTGTTACACAACAACAAACCATCGCGGAAAATATGTTCTGGAAACGCACTCTGCAATCGCCGTTGAGTTCACGCGTGCAATGTATAACTGCATGAATGATTGTATATTATGATTAATCACACCATGACAGTACTTGAATGGTTATTAACTTAGAAGTTCATCAACATCGCTGGGAACGTCACAGAGGATTATACAAAGCAGAAACTAATTAAAATTGTCTAGGAGGCAGGTGAAATACGATTCACCTAAAAACGACTGCATCGGAGCCTGAAGTGTCAGTTGCTGTGAACGTTCGCCAAGGATACACGAAGCACCCTTCCCGCCACTCCCTCCTCCTTCTCTACCTCTCTCTAGGAGTTTTTGGCTCGACAGGGTTCAATCCCATTACTTAATGCATGCTAATGGAATAAGCAGGGAGAATAAAGCACTTCTTGTTGTACAAGCATTCTTAAGATGGCTTTTTTTTCAAGCTGAGGTGCAAGTTGCTAAGCGAAAACAGTTAGAGTGTCGATAATAACTTTGGCACTGTGCAGCTTGTTTCCTTCTAATTCACCACTTCCCTTTTTTTTGCTTTAGCTTACAAACAACGAGTAAAAATTCTCAGCGATACTACACAACAAAAACGTCTAATAAGAGATTTATTATCCAACGCGCCAAATTGGTATGTTCGTGCGAGCGAATTTCGTGGACATTTATTTACAAGGAATGCGTGATAGGAGTATGCGAAGCGGAACGGAATTGGCGCGGGAAAAAATCCAGCTAACTGATTGGTCAACGGCAGGAAACCTGTCTAACCGGTCTTCCTAAGTACAAATACCGCGTGATATTTGTACTCGTCTTAAGCGTTATTTGTACTCTGCGAAGTGCAGTTGAATAATAACACTTTAATACCTTATGTGCTTTTTGTTTGTGCAAAGTGTCTTAGGGCGCGTTCGTTTGGGCTATTCCGGAATAAGAATATATTCCGGATACATTCCGGAATATATTCCAGCTATTCTGCTCCTGGGAGCAGCATAGCCGGAATGGATATCCAGGTATTCCAGAATGAGAATAGCTTCCCAAACAAACGTTTACTCGCATTATTCCCATTATTCTTATTCCGGATTGATCCCAAACGAACGCGCCCTAAAATTCAGTTGACAATTAGAGAAGTATTAAACCGGGATTTATTTACAAAGGCACTCAGGGAAGTGACGAAAGGCCGAAAGTAGCAGAGAGAAATACGAGCCGAAAGCGAGTGGTTTTCACTACTTTCTGCCCAGCCTGTTTGACATGAATATAAACAGGAAGGATAGAAAGCGAGAAAATGAAGAAGAAAATGGAGGGATTTCCACTCCTTTTCTTGCTTCCCCCTGGAACCATGTAAGCTGCCACGCGAAGTAGTGAATGACTGGTATCAACGACTCGATCATGGAAGAAAGTGTATTGATTTTTAGATTTACAGGGTTTAGCAATATCAGTCGTATTCCACAAGGGAAGAAAATTGACTACATTCACACGAGACGTTCAATGTGAAACTTTATTTACAGGACAAGTCAGTCGGATCTCTGATACGAAAAGAGTCCCTGACCGACCAAGAATGACTTAAATACTTCCGGGTATCCCATTATGCCATGCTAACCTCTCCAACGTGCCATCAGAAATTCCTGACCAGTTCGTTCCCATGTCACTCAACCGACAGAAATAACATTTTCTCACTAGCTGTAGACTACAAGTCCCGTGTCTTGCTTGACCTTTCCCGCAAGAGCGCGCGCGATAAATTACTTTCCGTGAAGACCTGATTTTTCATCAGTGCGTTCGCTTGGTTGTTTCGCCTTACTATACTAAAGATAATAAAGCTTTTCCTAGTAGTCTTCACCACCTGAGGCTTCAGAGGTTACAGTTTCAATAGTGCCTGTTTGCTCAAAATGTTTGGACTTGACTGACCTGGTAAAATGATCTCTGTTGTTCTGGGAGTCCTATATAAACCTGGCCTTCAAAAAAATGGTTAACTAGTGTTGTAAATTACATTTTTGTGTATCGATCCAGCGTACCAATTCTCACTACTTTGCCAACAGGTTTTTTGTGTGGCTTACACGAGGTGTGTAGGCACATTATGGCACGATCGGATTTGTTTATTTAACCGGGAGAGTCGAGCCGCCTTCTCGCATGTACGCATTGCGCGACTATTTTGGGAACGACCTCCATTTCTTGAGCCAAGTCGACGATTTAGACTTCTTGTTCTCGCTTGTTTATTTATCACTAATCCCATTTTGTTGCGTGAATTCTGACCCTGATCTCATTAAATTTAATTCAACGAGGGGGGTGATGTTTAGCAAAACTGTGCAGCCCGACCCTCCGGCATTAGAGACAAACCCGGCGGGTGGTGACCTCCCGACCAAAGGTCCAATTTACGTCTTTGAGCTAAAAGCTCAATCTTTAAATCCTCGATGCACAGTGCACGAAATGTTACACATTGTATTGCATCTATAATTGAAAGATTATAACATACTAGAGAACACTGTGCTATCCTATTATCACAGCTGCAGAAAGAAGCGTTCCAAAGCTGAACAGGATTTTTTTTTGTCTTGCTAGCAAATGCAGCGACCACGGGGCTATCTGCTATGAACGGGAAGAATCGTAACCAACCTTGTGTTCAATCAAGCGAAGAAAAATTTGAGTTAAGAGACAAAACATCATCCTACCGGTAAAGAAAGGTCATAACCAAATTTAACCTGCTGTGTCGAGCCTGGCATACTTTGCCAGGAAAGTTTTAAAGAAAGCCTTGCTTATTCCGTTGTCCACACTCTGCATGAGTCCAATGTAGGACAAATTAGCCATGATGCCAAGAGCACCAGCACCTTCGTTACTGTTAAAACTGTATCATTAACGGCGCATTCTTGAACTCTTCCTTTTTCCTAAGATTCTGTGGAGTGTCATGAAGAAAACTCTTGTCAACAACAGGTCCCCAGTGTGGTGTAATCCATGATCTGGAAGTTTGCTGCTTCCGACGCCTCCAGGATTTTCTGTGGGCTTTTTCTCGAAGGCATGGTACCATATTGCCATGGTCGTCGGTGGGACAGTTCAGCTTTTGAGCAAGGTCCTTAGCGTAGTGGAGACCAAACGACGTTGATTGAAATGCTTGGGGGCTCAAATCTACACCGCTCTCTGCTATGGCCTGATGAAAGAGGTCTTTTGACAGAGGGGATAACAGATGGAGGCTAACACTCAGTCCACCGGCGCTTGCTCCAAATATGGTGACCTTGCTGCGATTGCCACCAAATTTCTCAATGTTGTCTTTTACCCACTTCAGCGCTTCCACCTGATCCAGCATTCCATAATTTCCAGGAGCCGCGGAATCCCCGGTCGTCAAGAAGCCAAATGGACCAAGACGATACTGGATCACGACCACAACTACACCTTGAAGGGCCAAAATATCAGCAGGCCAAGTGAGCGATGTACCGAACTCGTAACCTCCACCGTGAATGTAAAACATGACTGGTAAACTCGAGCTGACATTCGGCGTGTAGACATCGAGATACAGGCAATCCGCGCTGTACGTGAAATTTTGCACGAATAGCCTGGTGAAAAATTCAAGACCTTTGCCTTGCCAGCAAACGCTTCCATGCTCTTTCGCTGAGCGAACGTTATTCCATGCCTTTGGTGTTGAAGGTGCCTTAAACCTTAATTCTCCAACAGGTGGAGCGGCAAAAGGAACACCAAGAAACTTGTTGATAGTTTTGAATGGACCAGAGGCATTCGGGTGCGAGGCTAAAAGACCTTCTACCTTTCCATATTTTGTTGCCACTATGACTGACGAAGCCTGAGGCAAAGATGCACAGAATATGGCCAACGTTGTTAGTAGAGCTTTCAACATGCTGCTCTTAGTGTGGAATAATCTTTCGATGGAGCACTTCATCTTACATCCAATAATCAGTTGGCAGTGACGGGTTGAGTTGATAAGCAACAGTACAATACACCTAAATGTCGGCAAAGTCGGTCTGTTATATAATGTGTCACACCTGACAAAATCAATGCAAATGAGTCATGGTGATGTAATATCCATTTAAAACAACTGAAAGAGTAGTGTTTAACATATCGCTGGTAATCCTAAAAAGGGCATATCGGAAGCTGCATGTGAGTGTAATTGAAAATAAATGGTGTCAAAGATGTTTAAGGGTCACCCTCACATTTCATAGGGTATGTCAGCGAAGAAAATAAATGTAGCAAGTGATTGCGTGTGCGAAAATCAAGTTGCGTGATACCGGGGGGAATAGTGCATGACCGCCTTTCGGTGAGTATAAAGCATGGTCAACGCCGATACTGAAGAGCTCCTATGAGGTGTCTTCAATACTTTTCCCTGCTCGTGCATCAAACAAAATTTGTCATGACACTTGCAAGTTCACTTTTCCTCCAAAGTTAGTGAACTCGATATTGTTTAAGGGGAGAGTAGAACTTTTTTACCACACAGCTGTATATTTTGGTCGGGATAACTCCGTAATAACTCCGTAATTTTTGTCTTTTAAATTTTAACTTTTAACAAATTTTAGATTTAAGTATTTGTTCCCTATTATTTTAGTGTCCCCAATTAGCTACTTAAGCTAAAGACATTGACACTGAAATAAAGTTGTCGTTGTTGTGGGGTCACTTAGCGATGACCGACTGGAGACAAAAAGTCGAGTATCACAATCAATATTGCAGGATTCTGTGACGAGCCCTGCAAGAAGCGTCCGCGAAATGTGGTTTGTTACTCAAGGGATTCATTAAAAAGAAAGGAAAAGAGTGCATGGTGGAGGGAAGAGCAGTAGGAGGTGGTGAAGATGGGAAGGGGGGTTGCAGGGGGTAGAAAAGGGATGGATCGCACATTATTTCTAACGCTCATGAAGAAGTAGCAATCATACAAAGAACAGTATTATCATACTTTGTTTCCCCTATCTGGAGTTCTCTCTCCCTGATGATTATTGCTCTGCTATTCCGCGGTTAACAAATGGCTTTGTGCACGAGCTTGGTTTGCGTGACTGGCAACTGACAATCCCACCAGCTGCAGTGGGATCGGGAGTGGGATCTTTCACTGTAAACCCAAAAGTGTTTAAGTCATTTAGCTGGGAATATCAGTGGCACGGTCTTTCAGGTTATATTGGGTGATATTTTAAAAACTGTTATTTCCAAACGTTTTCCTGACATTGTAGATAGTAATCTGTGCTTTAGGTTTTTTCTTGACAATAATTGCAAGGTGATTTCTCTTCGGCACAGGGCAATTATGTATGATCTAAACATAATAAAACGCTTCTAAACAAATCATTCGACTGATGTCTGCTGGGCGTTCATACATGCATTCGAGTACAGGTACATCTCTAACAGGGACCACCATCTAAATTCTCCTTACCATATCACTATTCGGCAAGCATACAGGACATGAGAATACAGGAAATGATCACCAGGGATCAGCTGAGTTTAAGTTAATACAACGATCGGTCTTACATGTGACGTAAGTAAGAACTGTAAGGAGAATCCGCTTGTTGATCTAGGCGTTTTTCACGTTACGTCATCGCCGCCACGCTGGTGGACGCTGAACAATAGATCTCTTATTAGCTGGTTTTGTTCGTCCACCAGCATTTGTCCTCAGTTGTTTCCAAAACTTTATAAGAGTCTAGTACGTCCGATACTCGAGTACTGCTCTCCAGTTTGGTGTCCGCACCTAAAAAAAGACTTAAACGCCTTGGAGAAAGTACAGTGTAGGGCATCTAAATGTGCCCTTGGAAATATTGGGCGAGACATGCCCTATGAAGAGCGCTTAAAGCTCCTTAAATGGCCAACACTCGAACAAAGAAGATTATTTTTGTCACTTATCGAGTGTTGTAAGACAATAAATAGACTTAATTGCCTCGATCCCTCAGCATTCACGTTTGCACATGATTTTAGGCCGTTAAGAGCTAACCATCGTTTTAAAGTTAAGCTTGCATCAGCAACTTTAAATAGTTTTAAAAATTCTTTTTTATGCGCATAATTGACAAGTGGAACAATTTGCCAAAGGAAATTGCGGAGGCAGAAAATTTGAATATTTTTAAGAATAGACTGAGACGTCACATTATATATTTTTCTAGTGAACGCTAAGTTCTTTTACTGCGTGATGCATTATATACTGATATAGTTACTATTTTAAACAGTTGTCAATAACTTATGTATATATTTTATTATCAGGAGATAAACTAGAAAGGGATAACCTCTTTTATCTCCTTTTCACTTTTTGTATATTAGATTTGTGAATAAACAGTCATTATTATTATTATTATTATTATTATTATTATTATTATTATTATTATTATTATTATTATTATTATTATTATTATTATTATTATTATTATTATTTCACCATTGTTATGTGTCTCTAGAGATTGGCTGCAAACCACCTATTGGGAATTAAAGGGCTAAAGCAATACAGTAAAAACCCGCGTATAAGAACCTGGATTTTTCAATTTAGCCTAAATAGGTTCTTATATAAATGGTACTTAAAGCAAATTTAGGCTAGCAAGGTTCTTAAAAAAGGTTCTTATATTTTCATATGAATTTCATCTGAATATGCTATATATATTATAAATATCATCTCATAATACAGTATAAATCATTTATTTGTACCACAGAGCAGTTGGAGATGGTCAGAAAGCTTTCTTTGATACTGTAATAGAGTACAATACCTGAAAATACTTGGAGAATTATTTGAATGGCAAACACAATAAACATACAACATGGTACTTAAGCTTGAAAGAAAAAAAGTTAAGTCAAGTTACTTTTAAATAGTTCAAGATCTTAATTCAGCAGTTTTTACCTACACAATTTTACAGCAACCCCACTGATAAGAACCTAACTTAAAATTCTAGCCTAAATAGGTTCTTATGTGGAAGGGGCTTAAAATGAAAATTTTAGCCTAACAGGTTCTTAAAACCCAGGTTCTTATACGCGGGTTTTTACTGTAACACCACAAACATTTGACACACGACTCATAGCAAAATCAAATGAGCCTTGTCATGGTGGTGTCGCCTTTATTTAAAACGGTTGAAAGATGCTAATAGTAATCAAATTAGGGCTTTGCTCTCAATATAAACATGCCATCTTTCATATCTTGGCTATTTACAAGAGACCCTCATATGTCTCTTGCTATTTGATACTAAAGCATCGGCAATCCCTAAAAAGGGCATATCGGAAGTTACGGTAGATGCAAGTGTAACTCGAAAATAACTATGTTTAACTATGTTAAGAGTCATCCACATATTTTCTAGGGTAGGTCAGTGAAGAAATTAAATGCAGCAAGGGGTTACAATTGAGGACTGAATTTACGAAATGGTTGGTATTATAAGCGTGCAAATTATGGACAGCGTGAGAGAGCAGTAGAGGCTAGAGTGCAGTGGGAGATCGCACATCATTTTTCATACAGTTCAGGAAGGGTAACTAAAATTGCCTAAGGGCGGCGTTATCAAATATTTTCCTATCTGAAACTGAATACTCAGTTTTCGAGTATAACCGCATGCTCCGTGACGGGTTCCACTCCTCTATGTTAAGGTCTGAAGATCTGAAGATCGATTGGCTATCCTGTTTTGCTGTGAAAATATTGTTAGAAAGCGTCTATCAGAATGACATGGAACATGGACAAGGAACTTCGACAGACCCTGTTCGATTCTTTTTGTCATAGCTTCCGAAGAGCTTTCGGTCTGGGAGAGGTTTTTTCAAACGTACCTGGTAGGTTTTCGAGCAAAGTAGCCCAAAGTATTCATTGACCGTGTAATTTAGTTGACTTTTCCTGATTCATAATTATTCAGGATCGAATGGCTGTCAGAACATGCGTGAGTACATGAGTGGCTACATGGGTGGGTACCCGCGTGAGTGCCTGGGTGTGTCCTTGAGTACACTTTCACCAACACTGAGGTGGGTAATTGTTTTAGTATATAGCTAGCACACAAGCTAATAACTAGCGTTGATTCAAATTATTTCTTCTTCGGAAACCGAAACGGGAGGCCGCCGGGGTTTTGTTTCTCTTCGGCTGCTCGGAGGTGAATAGTACTTTGTGAATCACCTCCGAGTCAACCAATTTGAACGCGCGCGAAAAGCACTTGAATCACTTGTGTGGTATACTATAATATGAGGGATATAGAATTGTGGGCAAAATAGTGTTCCTTCAGTATACTGACTACGCCCAAACTATTCGAGTATAACGCACTTATATAGGCAAAGAACAAAAGCCTGGCGGCGAACCAGTGAAAAACATATAATGCCATTGTGCAAGGACCAATTACAAAGGTACATCAGACTGTAATTTATTAGGAAAATCTTTCAAAATAACTATAGCCTGATGACAAATAGCCTGCGAACACAGCCGCCTCTCATCGGTTACGGTCGCTAGGAGTATTTCTCGGATATGACAAACCGATAAAATACGGACAGAATAATCACCCTGGGACCATTTGAAACAAAGAACCGCAAACTACAATTAATTTAGAAGATCAGTCAAACGTTAGGAAATTAATGAATACAGGTAAACTGCTTGCGCCTGGTATCACGGAATTTCGAATTTCAAGTACACAGTTGTGATAGGAATAATATTTACTTTAATCGTTTTAATCTTTTATTACGTTATAACAATAAGAGGTGACTATATATGGACGTTAATGATACAAAGTTAAGTTTTCTAATAGCATTACATTTATTATTGGAAAATCAAGGCTTAATCGTGATGTTATGTCACTGAAATTCTTAAAGTTCAACTGAGGCCACCACAAAGTTCCTCTTTCAATATTTTCTACATATGGGTGAGACACATCAAGTCGATGTGATGCTTCGTTTTACAAGACAACTCTTCAAAATTTCATCGAATTCACATAAGAACCCGAAACAGAGTCTGTTTCTGGCTACTTCAACCTTTCCGCTTCAGTTTTCAATTTTCGTATATGATGATAAATATGTAAAATACTATCTCAAAAACTCTCAAGAAAAGCCAGCAATATTGATTTCATTATATCTTTTTCACCGAAAAAACCCCCAAAATTGTTTTCTATTTATAATCTCAACGGAATTTCCCAAAATTCATGTTACACTGCGTGTATCATAAAAGAATAACCTGGTCTGGCCCAGAAGTCACTGCGAATCAGGTTTAATGTAAGTCGCACAAAATTTGGTGATCGGGATTTTTGGGGATGATAATTTTTTGACAATCTTGTTTGCTGCAAGATATATATATTCTTGCAGTAGTGACTGAAGCCAGTCCTCGAAAAAAATATAGATCAATGAATCAAGGTTTGCAATCCACGCAGGTGTGCGCATGACCTTTCATTTTCATTCAACCTTAATTTAGCTCAGTGCACTTGCTTCCAACGTTGCATCAGTAACCAGCATGGTTAAAGCTCAGTCTGACATCATCGAGAACCTTAGCAACCAGGTCTCCAGCATCTCCAAGGAGACTGGTAACGAGAAGTTCCAACAGGTGTTTGATGAGATTGTAAAGCACTCCGGTTTGATTCATGACATGACAAAACAACTTGACGAGACGATCATGCAGGTGAACAAACTGGTTAGGGAGGCAGTGGAAATGAAGGTCATATAGGCATCCCTCTGTCTCGGGAGACAATGGAGTTTGCGCCCGTAGAAGTCAGTCCGTGGTAGAGCTGCAGCGCCGGCTGTGGCTGTGGAGGCCGATCCTCGAACGGCAGACCCTGTTACAGTTGCTGCATATGAAGACGTTGTCGTCCAGGGGTACTGTATCTGTCTCTGCTCTCTGGCGCCTCCGAGCTCTTTTTTCTTCCCACTGCTCCTCTCTCTTCTGCTCTGCTGAAGGTCAATTGAGTGAAAACCTAACGGAGATCGAAGGGAAAATAAAGAAGAATGAAGAAAGCATTAAAAAGATGGAAGGAGAATTCACGCAGAAAATTGTGCAGCTGCAACAGACGGTGAAGACATTAAGTTTGGCTCTACAATACACTGGGAAAGACATTCAGCCGCCAAGACAGGTAACGGTTCTTTCAGGGGTATGGGTGAGGTGATTCAACCATGTACATCTTTAGGGGGTCGTTTCTTGTTGGGGAGACTCGGAGTTAATATAAGCTAATGACGTTATTCGACAATATCTAAAGCTCAGGCCACGGTTGTTCAAAGGCTGGATAACGCTATTCACCGGATAAATCGCTATCCAGTGGATAAGTGTAAACAAAACAAACCACGCTACCCGCTGCATAGTGATTTATCCGGTGGATAACGTTATCCATCCTTTGAACAACCTGAGCCAGGCCGGATATCACGGACCGAGAAACCTCCCAATTGCCCTAAACACCTTCTTGCAAGCGGTTCCTGAAGGGGTAAAATGGGAAAAGAGATTTGCTTGTAAATGGGATTTGGGTCACTGGGAGTAAAAGTCACAAAAATGGGAATGGGAAACATGTCTGTTACTATAAAGACAGTAATAGTTGGACAGTTCAATAGCTAAAACAAAAGGTATGGAAGGAATTTTTTCAAGAAAAAGTCTAAAACAAACCAGGGAACTGCACTCAGTCCGTTTCCAGCTTAATCCAGGTCACTTTTTTCTGTTACGAGTCTGTGATTTACTTGGGCAGCGGTAGTTTACAGTTGTAATCAAGCATGCTCAGACCATTACAGAGTGTTAAAAATGACGGTTGATGTCGAAACAATTCGGATTGTTGTTGTTGAAGTTAAGTATGTGTCTAACGAAAACAATAAGCGTCATACTTATTAATTACTCGGCAAAACTATCTCCAAAAAGAGCAATGCGATATAGAACTGTGTGTTTTAAAACTCGACGTAACGATGGAAAACCTCGGTGCTCTGGGATGTCTTTTCAATTTCAATATTGAGATTGAAATTTTGTCTAAAGAAAGACTAGGAAATGGGATTCAGTGAGAATTTAGGCTGAGAAATGGGATTGAGACTCCTCTCCGCCCTTCAGGACCCTCTTACAAGGCACAATGCTTCACCGTCACCACCACCATTATCATCCTCACCATCGCCATAAACATCACCAGCACAACAATCCCCAACACCAACATAACTACCGTAATTATAAGATCAGACGGACAGATGAAGCCTGATCAGCTCACAAGCGACCTTAGCAAACGCTAGAGGACCCGAGAATGAAGATCCACGCATGGTTGTTTTGTTTTACTGTCCTATTCTCATTGGCTGGGAAAAAGATGCGATTTAGAGCAAAAGATAGTGCGATTCGTGAATAGA
>JAHPZR010050147.1:17500-27701 GCA_019787425.1 Platygyra sinensis | reverse complement strand
CGAGCAATGCCGCTGGCCATGATAACCCTGAGAAAATCAATTCATGGGTTTCCTTTTCTTTCCTACATGAGTATGGGGCTCCGCTTGGCCGCCCTTTGGGCCGCCGGAGCCCCGCTCTAAAACTTTCGAATGCTATTGAGACCAAACAGCGCCAGTCCTATTCTCATAACGTTTTACTGTGTAAAGTTCGAATATTTAGACAAAAAGCTCGTTCATCCTGAGATAACAATAGCACACACTTTTACTGCATGCCCGGCGGATCTGACAAGACATTGTTTCATGATTTTACGTACCTTTGTTGATCACCCAGTGACCAAAGTTGTCAAGGAAAGGTGTCTCAATTAGCAATGTTGAATCTTGGCCCATTTGCCTCTTTCCACTTGCCATGGATGGATAGTTCAATTTTCTGATCGTTATTTCCTGTTCTATTGTAACGGGCTGCCCTGACGTTGTTCCATTTTCGAGGCCCGTCCTCCCAGTGATAACAAACTTGTTTTCGTCGCATGAATGTTTGGCCCTCCACATCCAGTGGTTTAAATGTGGCAATCCAGGACAGGTTCCCAGTCCACACCGCTTATTTCCTGACGCGCAACCCAGCCACAAGCCATCTCCTTCGTCATTCACCCTGTAAAACAGAGCCACTTCATCTCCGTAGCGGATGGGGTCATTGATGGTCAGCCTCCCCTTACCGTAGATGTGGAATACTTTTCTTGCGTGGGTAAAAAAGTTATCGGTTACCTCACGCTTTGAGAAACTACATTCTGTTTTGCTGCAGGTTAACCAAGGTGTTGTGGTGTTGGTTACTTCGTTTATGGCAAAGAAGACTGCATCTCCACTGAAAATATGATCTGGATCTTCTTCTGCTTCTCCGTCTTGTTCTTCAAGAAAAAGAAACGAAACTATAAGCTTTTCCCAATCTTTGGGACACACCCATTGTTAATTTCGTAATAGTAATCCCAATTGCTTTTTCTCTTTCAACAATCAATTCATGTCAGTTAAGAGTGTGTCCATGAGAAACCGCCCAGGCAGAACTAGGCAAGAGGTGATACAGCTAAAAAACCGATATGGCTAAAACCAGGAGCCCATCACTAGGAGCCTGCAACTACTCCATATTCCTGCCACGGTGTTTTCAGAGACCGATTTATTTCTAGTTTGAATATATCTCGAATTCAGATCCCCACAGGAGCCTCAGTGACCAATGCAACTGCAAACACAAGCGCGGACTTAAGTCGACATGTCGAGATGTTCACTTAGGGCCACATTGTTTTATCTTTACCGAAGCGTGCTCATGTAGCCTGGGAACTGGAACTGGCCTATGTCGGGGGAAAAAATCTTCAAATAGACTTGCCTGTAAAAATGCCGTTACATTGGCTTATTATGGGAGTTGCAGGCTCGTAGTAATGGGCTCCTGCTAAAACTTGTTGCAAGTGTTGGATTTGGTGAGTAAATAATTAGGACAAAACAGTTTCCAGCACACTCTAAGACTTAGATTTTGATGGGTCATTATAACCACTCTTTATCAATTGATTCTACAATCATGGTATCAAAAAACTGCCCAATCACTAGTGATGAGATGAGATGCAACTTTTGGCAAAGTTTAAAAAATTTCCGTACATGGAGTTCAGAGCCACTTTAAATTTTTGAAAATCAAGTTTAATGAACCTGTACTAAAACCAGGAATACCAGAATAGCAGCATATCACTAACCTCTAACTGTTATTATAACATAGCTAGCAGAGCCACGCAATCAAATTTAGTATACGTAAGCGTGCTTAAAATCCCGATGGTGCACTCTCGCGCTGATGGCGTGAGCAAATCGCTTTGCCAGGAATTTTTTTTTTTCCGCGCGAGCGGCCATTGTTAGCGTGGGGAAAAATATTCAGATATTTCGCGACAATAATGGATAGAAACAGAGACTCCACCCACCAGTCCCAAAACAAAGACAATTTCCGACCTTTTCTCTTGGGCTGGAGTTCTTAAATGAGGCAGAAAAAGAGAAAAACAACGGAACAGGAGACTCAGCATCGGCGCCATCACGATTCGCTTCACTGTTCGAGGGTGAAATGCAATTTTGACAGAAAGACACTCTGGTAAAAACAAACAAGTTACAAACTGGTCTGTTTCATCCTTCAAAGGTAAGCTTAAATTTTTCCGTTTTGAAATTGTTAAATATGAAACTCGAGCTTTCAAAAGAAAGATTGAAATAAAACCAATTCCTATTTTGTTTATTTCGCTTACCGCGAACAATCACTTCTGATATTGTTGTCCGTTATTCGCGTCGGATTTTATGCACAATTCCACCGGCTATGTTATAAAACAATTGGTTCATGCTTTTAGCGTGCACTATCGAGTTATGGAGCACTTGGGAAGTTTGGAGAGCACTCAAGAAGCTAGAGTTGCCCTCGGCTACGCCTCGGGCAACTCTTACGCTTCTTTCGTGCTCTCCAAACTTCCCGCGTGCTCCATAACTCGATAGTGCACGCTAAAGCATGAACCAATTGTTAAACAGCTTCCAACTGAAAAACTAGCAGTTATCTGTATCCAACTGAAAACATGTGCCTGTAGATAGCGTAGTGCGCACGCAAAGCAATTGGGAGGGAGACAAAATGTTTTACTTACTGGGGAGGTGACATGAAAAATTGTAACGGGAACCTTAAAAGTTTTCCAAAAAGATCCATAACTTTAGGAAACGCGTGGCTACCCCTACATTTTAGGAAGTGGCAAGCCTATTCAACACGTGAGCAAGAGGTATTTGGCCTGTATTTAAGTTCAGCCAGAGGGAGGTTGGCAGAGATGATGAAAGTGCTGTTGCAACGACTGTCCAAAAATTGTACCATATAGGTAACATTTACCATGCAGTTTTAAGATCTTTGTAATGAGCTTGCTTTTCTGTATCTAAAGGCAAATTTCAAGGAAATCTGTCAAGGCACAGACAGCTAATAATTATGCACAAAGAGGTGTCAAAATTGGCCCTCTTTAATCGTTACAGGAGGTCTCTCTGACTTGGAGGGAATAACTTATTTTGATGTACTATTTTTCCATAATCATTCCAGTCACCAAACCCAACATTTGCGTCAGTTTGAATGAAATCGTTGATTTGAGCTGTACCACCTACTGTTTTGATACTTTCTTAAAGTTTCTATACCACCAACAGGGTTTTTATAGTTATGGTAGCTCTATACTTCGTAAAAAGGTATTTTAAGAAAAAAACGCCCTAAGATATCTCCTTAAAGTTCCCGCTTCAGCCACGCCCAATGAAGTTAACCGTGAGTCAGTGCAGAAAAGAGTCTGGGTTTCTGAATGGGTCGTGACGTCAAGTCAGGAATCACGAGATCCTTCTAGTTTAGGTAATTATTGTTACAGTAGTGGTGAGGAGTTTTCCTCGCCAAAAAACAAACAAATTGAAGTTTGCGAAGCAATGCGGTCGTCAAGCAAGCAAAATAAAAGCATAAAGCTTCGAGATATTCCTGAAGTGACGTCATTCGTCCCCAATCTAACATTACGCTGACGTAAAAAAAAAAAAAAAAAACTAAAAAAACATTACGCGGACGTGGCCAAGGCGGGAAATTGAAAGCTTTATTTTATGGCAAAAAGGACCGGAATTCACCTTTTTGGGTTTGAAGACATTTTTAGATGTTATAGAGAAGATGAAAACCTAAAATAACTTTTTGGCGGTATAGACACTTTAAGTAAGGAATTTTCGTAGTACTGCCAATAACGCAAGCGTGTGAGACAATTATATGTTAGTGGATGGTCGTCAGGTCAAGACATCTTGTTGGGTTTGTTAGTAGTTTTAAAGCCAAGCTAAAAACTCATTTATTCTGCCTCTCATTTTTATCATAGTTGTTTCTATTTTTGTAAGTTTTACTTTTAATTGAAATTTTATCTTTTTAAAATCATTGTAACTTTGCTTTATTGTAATTTAACAATTGTAATTTTAGCTTTTTAACCTTTTTATTCCGTTTTAAATCTTGTCATGTGCATTTGATCATCTTGTGGAATTTGCACATTGTTATTATTATTATTATTATTGTTTGTCTAAAACCTCCATTTTCAAGTTTCAGAAGATATTGATACCATTGTTTTCGAAAAATCCAGTTTATGAATCGTTTTATCAGCCCTACGGTATTGAGCATGTCTAAACTTACCTGCATTCGAGTGACACAATAGCTCCGTAAGTAGGAGGAGTGTCAGACATCCAAGGGATGCCAAATTCATCTTTGTATGCCGACTATTTGTTCTGCAACATAAATGATGTAAATGAGATGTTGTAAGTAGATTGTTGGGTAGTGATACTGAGAAAGTAGGCAGACAGGCAGGCAGGTAGGCAGACAGACAGACAGACAGACAGACAGTCAGCCATGCATGCAGGCAGGCAGGTAGGTAAGTGGACAATGACCCTATAAATGCTGTAAATTGTATCTTGTTTTTTGGAATGACTTGAAGGATTCCTTGCAAAACAAACGATATATATATCTGTGGTGCAACTTTCGGTTTTTTCCTCAACTGTGCTGGACAAAGCATGAGAAATAAATTGACTTTGATTATGAAACATGTGCTTGTTTCCTCTTCAGTTATAAAATTTTCCTTATAGTTAAAAGGTTAAAAGGTTAAAAGGATGATATGTCTCCAGAACGTTTGAAACTAATTACACTTCAGCACTACTGAACAAACCAAGCAAAGGACTACGGCTTTTAGAAGTTTATCTTTTTAGAAAATGTTCCCGCTTGAAACGTTGGTCGCAATTGTCTTTGTTACAAATGATCGAAGTAAGTGCAACAAAGACAGTTTACAACTATGTCATGTAAAACTCAAACATCATTGCATTCCTTTTCATTCGGCTTACCTTTGACAAAACATTTGAAATTATTCCTAATTTTTTTTTTCAAATCAGGAATTCGATCAACATTAATGACTTACGAGTATAAAGTTCAACATCGCCCGCAAAGTCAAGGGTATAAATTAACGGGTGCTCGTTCGAAAAAAGATTGACCCAAGGAGGGACGTCAAACTTTCCTTTTTGAGGTATTTTATTTTGCGCAGTTTCAGATCAGTTCTCTGCCAATATTTAATCTTTTTCCATGATTTCTTTTTTACATTAGATATTTCATTTTGATCATTACTTTAACCGGAAAATCGTAATTTGAAGAAAATTGCGGATCTGAAGGTATACGGTAACCTTAATTAGAGACGTAGAGAGGACCTTAGCGCCGATTGAATTCAGTGATACTTGAGTTGACCGAGTGAATGATACTTTTATTCTTAGTAACGAATTCTTAAGTAGCACAAGTTAACCAAATATTTGCAGTGGGTAACCAACGTCGAGGGCGAATTAATGGAGAGCACTTTCCCCCTGCCCCCAGTTGAAAGTTATTATCATTTCTTATGGATACAGATGGTCTATTTTGCAAGTCTGTTCTATTCATCATTTGAGTCTTTCAACACCTCAAATCCGAGCACTAGTAGCTGGTAACCACTTATCCCAAGTTTCAGGTTATTTGCAACATTTCTGTCCGGCGGTTGTTGAAGTCCTTTTTTAAAATCCTCTAACGTTTATCAGATGTGTTTTTCGCTTAGTGAATATTTGATTTCCAAGGTTCTGTTATTGTGGATGAAGAAACAATTCGTTATGGGCATAATAAAAATATATATATGTTATACTTACATAAGAGGACACAATGTGTGTATACATCTTCAATACTTACCTTTTAATTAAGAGTTCCAACAGCAGGAAACGTTAATACCTCTTCTCAGAGCGATAGTCGAGTCAAGAATGCCATCTAAATGATCGAGTTAGAGGTTAATTGCAAAAATCCAGCTTTGCCACGTCATACCAGTTAAATCTTCAAGTGGAATAGCGGGTGCTCGTTAATGAGTCACACTCCAGGCCTGCTGGGATCTTAAGACATCACGGCAGGTTCCTGGCATTAGCTATCGGCGGTAATCTCGATTCTAGCGTAGTTTACTTTCGATTACGTGCACATTTAAACAGTCTTGAATCTAAAAAAATCCTTAAATAAACTTTTTTTTATCTTATTCCTTCTTTCTTTCCATTTCAAAAATGCACTACCTTCGCTATCCTCTGCGATGAACACAATATCTGGTACAAGTCACGGTACTACGGTTGACGATTGCATTGTTCGCAGCGGACTTCAACGTTTACGCTTTGTATTCAAGACTTGGCTCCTCACGCACGAAATGATGTGTTCTGGACGAGGAAACAAAAGAAGATCTTATTTCCTATTTCTCATGCTCTAGAAAGCCTACAATACTGTATTAATATTGTCTTTGAAAAGCCCCCTTGGGGAAAGTCAATAAAGTATAAAGTATGTAATACTATTGACTCCAAAACTAAAAGTAACTTCACTCGATGATAAATACTTGGGCCCACATTAGTAATTACAATGAATGAAATTTAGTAGGTCCCTCCTTCTCTATTCTCCCGACCATTTATGTGTCTTCGAAAGCTATAGAGCGCTCATATCGTCAACTTATGATTTAAAGACGTTCGCGCTAATTGTTTGTGTGCAACCTTATTGCGCACGTAGTTTGCCCATCAAGGCGCGCATCAAGTGCGAGCTAAGTAGCAGAGTGAATAATTGGTAGTGGCTGTTGCTATTATACCTTTATCTCTGTATTGTTTCTCTACGATTTACACACGCTCTTTTGACCTGCCCTAGCTGTGAGACAACTTCAACTTCTGAAGTCGGTGGTCCCCATTTTATATTTCATTTCTGACAGAAGTGAGTAACTATTTTAACCTGGGTCGAAGCCGGATATGAACCTCTACAGCTTTATATTAGCTGCTGAAGTTAGCATGCACATAGATGTACGCAAAGGTACGCCCTGGGAGCTAAGCAAGAATACATTAACATAAGTATGTTATCATCAGCTTCTTAAAAAGGCTAAGTTTACTCGATTCTCACATAGAGTAAACAAATCAGTGCTTAAAACTTTGATCTATAAATTACATTTATACCGAGAGCGGTGCGCTGCAAAGTACAATAACGGACGCTCAAAAAGCTGATATTTGGGGGCGTGTACGCGGCTAGGGCTCAATGAATCCCAGGCACACATATGTGGATTAATTTGGCCACTCAATTGGCATTTATTACAGATACTAATGAATCAGATTAATAAAATCTCATTGCTGAGTGCAAGCTGTTGCATGTTTATTCATTCAGTGGATTAAGTTGGGGGAAAAAACAATTTAAGGCCACAATTTGTGGCGAGCCCCAATCAAAGCTGCAGGCACGCGCGCCAAAAGGCAAAACATTAAACACATAATTGGCATTTTATAGTTTCTCTCTGGTTATATCTTTTGAAACCGTGAACGTGTTTTGGAATGATGAAATAGGTAACATTTAAGCAAAATAACAGGTGCTTTATGTTAAAATATCAGGTGCCAGTATTACTCTTCGGTAATTTATGCTTTTATCACCTGGTTGGTGTATTTAAATATTTCGGAAACTATCGCTGGAGGGTAGAGACGTTTTCCTGTTAACTTTTCCTTTCTTTTTGGTACTAAGTGTGAGTTAATAAATATTGTCTTGTCTTGTCTTCTCTAAAGGAATGACAGTGGTATTGAGTCGTTACTTTATAAACGCTCTTTGTCGCAAATGTCCCGCGATCGTTCTCTCGCGATTCTCGCGAGTTTTTAACGGCCGAAAACCATTGCTTTTAAGTGTCCAAATCATATGCCAGAGGGGTCAAGTAAGCTGAGAAACTTAGATCATAAAAAGGCTATTTCACTTGGCAATTCTTGAGAAATTTAGTTTCCAATTTTAAAGATTGCCATTCCCCACTGTAACATTTCCTGGCAGTTTTTGTTTCTGTTTTCTTTTTAAGTTTCTACATAGACACTTTTTATGTTAGGTTACTAACTGCCTAAAGGCTTCCTGTGAATTTCTGTAAAACGCAAAAAGTAACTTAAAAACATCGTCAAATTTAAATCGTACCCTTCTCTATCGACAAAACTGGTGTCCTATGCAAGAAAAAGTTAATTAACAGCAATTACTAAGCCAAGGGTCTATACAATTATTCCGTTTCCCAATTGCAGGATAACTCGCGCGCAGTGCACAAAATGTGATGTTGCACAAGGGAAGGTTATACTGTTTTACTTCAGTAAGAATCTCATGGATAACTTTTAGTCCCTATTTTATAAACAAAAATAATACAGTCAACTCTCTTGTAACCGACCACCCTTGGTGCAAGACAAAGTGGTCGCTTACTGAAAGTGGTCGCTTACGGGAAAAATAAAATAAAAAAAGCCCAGTGACATAAATATATTACTTTATCAGCTAAAATAAGCAATCAGAAACTAAGTTGTTTGATTTTGTCGCACGCACAACAATTTTCGGGAAAAGTACAACAGTGTACTTGTCAATTTGTCTCTGGTTAATTAAAATCAACTGATGGAAATCCAAACCGAACAAAACCTACATCTTCTTTCTAAGTAAACTGCTATCATCTGTTATCAGTCCAGTTAGTGTTGTTAAAAACTGAAGTCTTGTCACTTCTGTGTGAAGATTTTCTAAGGTTTACGTGATCATGTTAATTAGGTGGGCGCTTACCAGAAACAGAAAACAAAAGAATATGTTAAACTTCTGGCCTAAAAACTGGTTGCGGTCGCTTAAGAAATTTAAGTAGTGATCGCTTACGAGAGAGAGAGCTGCACTTGACTGACACACATATATCTTTTTTTACCTTGGCCTTTCAGCTAAAGATGAGATGCCAAATACCTACTAGTGAAACACGGTCTTAAAGCAGGACAACACATCTTTAACTGGTGAACATTTTTTTTTTCTCAGTGGTCTGAATAGTAACAACGCATAACTCAGTGGTAGACCTTCTAGACAAACAGGTGCGGCAACTGAATTTAGACTTTCTTGAGTAGTCAAAAGTCTCATGTTTCGAAATTTTTGGTGAAGTTTGGTGAAAAGAGCGAAATTTATTTCATTTAGTACTTTTATGAATATTTGCTAACTTGTTTGCAGGTATCCATATCATAGTTTCGATCATTACTTTTAACCTGAAAGTGAATCAAAAATATAGTTTAAATATACCGCTGTCTGTCCTTTACTGAACTGCACAACGTTAACATACTTGTCAACGCAGATCGATAAAATGAATGCGGAAAAGAGATTTTTTTTTGTTTTTACGTCAATAATAATGTACTAGCTACTTTAATTCTAATATAAGTCTTTAATTCACGTTTTTATAATGCACGTGCTATTCGTTTTAAGGGACGTGCAGTCTTTAATTTGCTCATGAAACCTTACCAAGTGAGATCTACAAAGCATTTGATTCTTAAAACACCTAAGATGCCTTAAACTCTTAAGACATCGTCTTTCATACTGAATACTTTTCCTAAACCGTCCCGAGCCAAAAACATGGGACTGATTAGATGATAATTGGGTTACGTTTCTAAAAGTTGTAAAGCTGTCATGTACGGCAGGTAGAATCGCTCTAGAGGTGGAAGTCATTCAAGGATAACAAAGGGCGTGAAAATGTTCAGACATTAATCATTTCAAAACTAAATCACTGATTTTGGTTTGTTAATATAAGTCATACGTCCTTCTTTGGCCAAATTTACAGAAATTCAGTTGCACTGTGTAGAAAAAAAGTAAGCAACGGCGTTTCTCTGTAAGCTGTCTGGTTTAACTTGGAGACCTGGGGTCCCTGTTGTGACCCACATGCAAGCAACAAAACAACCGACCAAGCGACACGACAACTTCATCTTTGACACCGGCAATAATGTTTGTTTCATCAACAAGTTCTTATTACTAAAACGTCTCGTTCTTAGCTTTTCGGGTGACGTGACCATCTGAGACAGCAAAATGTAAAATGTTGTCTGGCTAGAGAGTGGAAGAGTGTACATAGATACCACAAAATAATTGTCTTCTTTGAGTGAAGTTTGCAGGGCAGGTGCTGTTTTGTGTTAGAGTCAATAAAAAAGAGATGGGAAAAGAAGAAAGCTTATGAGGTGATAAACTGTGCCGAGATATCGACAAAAGGTGTATTTAAAAAATGCTCCATTAAGTCAAATTTGCATTGTTTGGGTACGGCTATATTACTGATTATATTCGAGTAGATAGAAAATTTGCTCACTCCACTAACGTTGTCCCACCTGTTGCTTTATTGTCGAAATATTTCAGTTATGTCGCAGCAGCAATTTTATTTCAAGGAAAAACTTTGAAAAC
>JAHPZR010050147.1:0-7500 GCA_019787425.1 Platygyra sinensis | reverse complement strand
CTTTGTACAATATTTTTTGTGAGACAAAGAGGGGAAACAAAAGCTTGTCCTTGTACCCAAAAAAATCAGCAGCACTTTTCTTTACCGACATGAATTTAATTCTAGGCCTTTCTTCAGCCACTATCATTGTTTTTTATCTCTTGTCAAACTGTACAGTGGATCTTTCCCCGGAAAGAAATTCGAACTTACAGTTGATAAACATTATTTGTATTATCAAGGTTTTCCCATGGCATTAAATAGGTCAAGACATGTTTTGACGAGGAACTTAAATTAACTAAAATTCATCTCTAAGGCAAAAAATTTCATTGTTACTGCGGCGAAGATAAAAACTTAAATAGTTTAAAAATTTCATTTGTACGCGTCATAAATCTCATATTGTATTACGGCTGTCGGATTTTTTGATTTGAAAACCCGTATACTGATGTTGAGAAATCTAATGTAAAAAACAACACAGCTCCCTCACCACATAAGAACTTTTAGCAGGGCCACGGTATCGTCTCCTCTTGCTATTGACAATCTGGATCAGCGGCGAGCGGGATCCGGGAGAGAAAAGGAGAGGGCGGGAGAGCCTGTAAGCATTCTTTTAAAAAACCTCATTCCGCCCACTTGAAAAAAGAAACCGCTTCTTGTGTCAAAATGTCAAATGTCAAAATCTCCGTATGTTCGGAATAGAGTTACTCACGCGAGTTTCACGAGGCCAAGCTGATCTTCACATTGTGTTGCATTCTTCTGCGATCGTTCATGTCTGTTGTGTCTCATCAGAGAATCTCTTCGAGTGTAGAAGTCTCTGTGTAGACGCACAGAAATTAACTATCGGCAAAGGATTAGACCCATATGGAGGATCAAAACCATCGTCTTGCAAGAACAGAGCCAAATTAAAACAACGGCATATACAACACGCAAAACGGTAAACAGACTCGCACGCAAACGGCTACATTTGAATCATGTGGTGCCAGAACAAACAAAGGAGTTACAGACCTTAACATCGAGCTCGAGAGACAAAAGCTCGATCAAACTGATGCAAGAAACAGAAGAACGTCTCTAAGACGTATAGCTTTCTCGTAACGTTACAGCAGCCTCAGACGTGACTTGAGAACACTGACAGATTTCCGGCTTTTGTTTTACGGCGCCGAAAATTATTAAGCTAATTTAAACATTACAAACAGCGGAAACCATCTAAAAAATGCAAACTTTCCCCGAAATGGCTGGGAATAATGGCAGAAACATCTATCCAGGGGCCAGATTGATCAGATGCGTTTCTTACTCCATTCTGAACGCTTCAGTAAATTTGGACTCCTCGAAATCACGCGCGTGTATCATGCTCGCCATGTTAAGCGTCACCTCGCTTCAGACAAACAGACAAGGTGTTGATATAAACTGTCAAAAGTATCCAATCAGAGGGTATACCAGGAGCTGGTATACCGGAATAAGGTTTTTAAAACAATGCTTACAGGCTCTCTTGACCTCTCCTTTTTCCCTACCAGACCCCACTCGTCGCCCGCCCGCTTTTTTAATCCTCCACTGACAGAGAGCCTGGAACAAGGCTACAGAGAGGTTACGTGGATATCTGGAAAGAGGCCGTGTTTATACAAGAGTGACAAAGGTCGTGTGTAAGGTTTAGCGGAGGAATGTTTGTTTTCAAGTGTAACTGACAAGCCTAGCGTGTGCTTGTTGTGAAGTCTTGAGTGGAGTTACTGCGTTTATTTGCGTTCTGTTTAGACTACAAACTACCTGCCACTTAAAACATCGAACTTGCAACAGCTGCAGTATAGATGAAAATACTCTCCTTTTAACTGATTTATCAACAAGGGAAGGAATGGTATGTGGGTATGTTAGAAGCAAAATGACATCTCACTAAGAATTAAGTTGAAACTCTTCTTTCCAACTCAAACATCATTTTCTTCCGACTGCTCGCACCTTACTTCTCTTGACTCGAAACTTTTCAAAGTGTTTTTAATCTCCAATGCGCCTAATTTGCACTATAAAATACGGCAATAGCTCTAAAAACGCAAGAAGATATTCCAAAAGGAAAACGTCATCCTTGTTTTTTAAAAACTTTCAAATAAGCAGCAATGATTGTTTCATTTCATAGCCCTTTAAGTGTCAGGACGTCTCTTATGAACTTAGTAGAATAGGCCAATCTTTGCTGATGTCATTGTTTCCATTTTTCCTCATTAGCATAAGACTTTGCTAAGAGAAGGGTCACCCTCGCAGCTCTTACAAGGTCTCGTCTGATTGGAGACCACCCTTGAGGTTTAACAAAACAACAAACAACAGAAACAATGCAGGACCCTAGCCCTAAAACAAAAAGGTTGCGACTCTATCCTCGCCAATGAAATTTAGAGCTTGTAGTAGCTGCGAGGCTACCGTAGGAGAAGGCATCATTGCCAGATTTGAAACAGTGAAGGACTAGATACGAGTCTCTAAATTATGGGTTTAGCAACTATTGATCCACATAGTCATAACGTGCAGACCAACCTTTACAAAAGCCCCAAGTTTGGTGTAAATAGACCCAATACTAAGTAAAATACAGCCATTTGAAAATGTCAAAATTTACAAAGAAATGTATGTCCATCCGGACGCTGTCCGAACACAGCGTCCGGATGGCCATACATTTCTTTGTTAATTTTGACGTTTTTAAATCGCTGTATCTCACTTAAGACTGGGCTGATTAATACCAAACTTGGGGATTTTGTGAATCTCGGTGTGCTCTTTGTTAATTATCCCATAATCATTTACAGACTCTTACCTAGTCCGTTTCGGTTTGAAATCATGCAATGCTAGACATAAATTGACAAAAATTATTTGAAGAGCTTGTGAAACTTGTAACTGGTAAAATATTTGGCCCTCTGGGTGTATTGTTCGAAGAGAAATTGGTTTTCAAAAAATGCAAAATTTTTGGGTGGCAGAGCGCTAATGAGGCTATAAATTCTTTGTAAAAGTTTGACTTTTAAAATCCGTCGCGCAAAAAGTATTCAATACATCGGGCTCAAGTAGTTGAGACAGTTAGTCGTGCAACATTCAAAACTAATGACCGCTACGGGTATGCCCCTTTTTTTAAAAATTTAATTTGAAATTAATCAAGCGTATAGTGTACAGTGTATATAGTACATATATAATCCATCTCTATCAAAGCTTTTTAGCGACTTCTTTATTTTCATGATTAACTAGATTCATTAACCCTCTGTAAGGGGAAAGCTTTCGCAACTTATATATAAAGGGACATAGTTGACCAGCACAACTTACTTTAATAGCACCTTTTAAAAAAGCGAAATCTTCCATATCTTGAGGTTTATATCTTTTGTAAAATTACATACCAATTACACTGACATGAGACCCTTGATGAAAATTGGTGAGATTTGGTATTTGGTATTGGTTCAGCGGAGGGAAAGTCTCAATTCCAATTTTTATCTTAATACATTCATTACAATAATAACATTTTGTTTTTTTATGTCACATAAATTTATTTATTCATGCACTTAAGAGAATCATGTCACATGTGCTTTTAATGATATAGGTTAACAAACTAAATAACAGTGTTTATTTTTGGCTACTTATTGATCAACATATAAATAAAAGTTTAATATCACATGAGATAACTTTTCGTTCAGGCAATTATGGCAATATTTTTACAGATATCGGAGGCGTTGTAAATATTTTGTTGTGTACCACTTATCATAATCTTACTCTACTTAATTCATTGTGATATTTCCATTCTATGGCTTATCCTTATAGCCGCTGAAACGCGCGATCTGATTGGCTAATTGTAAGGCATTATTCCCTCAAAATACCCACGGCCTATTTACTGGCCTGCAAAAACGAAGCAAGAAGCCGAATAATAGACAACTTACATGTATTAACCTCGAACGTTCGGTCTTTACGGAAAGTCGCTCGGTCAATACGGCAAGGCTTCGGTCTGAAAACCTCACTTTCGGTTTATCAAAAGATAATATTTTTTGTTTACTGATACATCAGTTTTTTTGTATTATTATTTTGTGCTTCCAGTGATAATGGGCTGATAATGCTCGCTTAATAAATAGACGACAATTTTCCTCCACTCATTTAGATCATAGGAGTTACGTCATAAAACCCCCGTTGTTCCAATGGTCTGTAAGGGTACAAATCATTTAAAAATGCGTTCATTGAAAAATACCTTCAATTTGCGTTTTACTATAACGCCAAAACTTTCCAGGCTTCATTAACCCATTGACTCCCGTGGCGCCAGTAACTGCCCGTGACAAGTCTTAGCCATTTTTTCACTTCTGACCTCATCACCTGTGACCGAAATTGGCATCATCTTAACTCGACGTCTGCAGGAGGAAAAGATATTTCTAATGATGGTCAGATGAGAATGATCGGCGCAATGGAGCCTGAACTATGCACAGAAATGCTCAGAAATTTGAGTGAAAAACTCAGAGGAAAAATTTCCTGCCACTACACGTGGCTACCCCATGGCAAAAATTTCCCTTCTCTATGATGTTTTCTCAGAAGTTTTTGAACAGGAAGCAAGGCCAGTAGAAAGTCAATCACTGCAGCAAAAAGATTAGAAACGGAAAGGCAAAAAAAAAAAAATTAAAAAAAAGCAAAAGTCTAAAGACGTAGGCCACTTTCTCGTCCAAAACTCAAAATTCTGATTTCTGTGCATGCCCCGTACAACGCGAAGCTAGTGAAAAGAGAGCATCCTGTCATGTTGCAAATGTCTTTGAGTTGGAGCTAATTTAGCCCATATTCAGCTGAAAATCTCCAAAATGCTCCGAAACTGTGTTTTTTGCAAAAATCTCTGGGAGTCATAGATTACACGCATGTGTAAAATTGGGCGCGCATAACAGCCGGAAGATTACAAAGCGTTCCTGGAAATGTTCGGCTGAAATATTCAAATTGTCATTTGAACACTCGACGGCTTCAGTTTGGAAGAAACGTCTCGAAAAATTCTTAAATTTCGCAGAAGTTGTATTGCGTTTCACATAAACGTCATTTAGATTATCTATATTCTCATCGTCTACAGCCGTCAAGGAATAATCGGGCGAGAATTCTCTCAGTTATCGTAAAATCCTAGCACCTCTTTTTAAACAACGTAATTATCGAATGAGTTTGGCCTGGCCATAAGGTTGATGTTTTGCCCCGTGTTACATGAACCTCCAAAAGTGTTCAAGTATTGGAAATGAAAATTGTATGGAGTTAAAAGGCTATCTTAAGGTTTAATTTTGGTGGTGATCGGCCTTATACCATCAAGTTAGTGATTTGTAACTGAATGAAATGATAATAACTTATCTTTGAAACCGAAAAAAAAAGAATTAAAAAATGAAATCGAGACAATCAGAAACTGGGGTGTACCTACTTTTTGAAACATCATTTCCATGGAACCAGAACTTCGGCAAAAGTCTGAGGTGACATCAAAGGCTTCCTGAATAATTGTTTCTAGGAGTGACGAAACCTGGTCAAAACGAATTGAGTGCTTTATTGAAGTTTACAGGAGTATAAGCCATTTTTGGTCATCTTCGAATTCCCCTCCCCGGTTACACTGTGTTAACGATTTACTCCTGATAAAACACTTTCTAACACAGTATTTTCTTAGTAAATGGTTTGAACACAGAAGCATCAGAAGTTCGTGCTGTATGATCGTCCAGGCGAGGGTAGTTCTGCGAAGAAATATTGTCGATGATTGACGTTTCGACAACCTGAGCGGAAGTCATCTTCAGAGTCAAGTGAATTGTGTTTTTCAGTCGATGGTGTTGTAAGTCTTCTCTGTTGGCCACCAACTACAGTATTTCCCCTCAATTCTACAGTAGATAATTTATTGGTTCTGCAGCTGCTTATTTATGAGGTTTACTTGATTATCATTTATCATTTACCTCTTAGAGAACTTATGGTCTCAACGGTACATAGCCTTAATTGCGGTCATCTCTAAGCCCCGGTCTGTTCGATCCTTAATTCTATTACGACCAGTTCCAAGGAATTATTGGCATATATTCTTTCTCTCTCAATTAGAGCTTGATAGATCCCCTAATTTAATTGAAATGAGCGAAAATTAAAAATGACTTAAAGGGAAGGGAATTCAACGAGTTGAGCATCTTAAAGACGTTCGGGCGAAAATTTTCTAGTCGATAGAATTTTTTAAATTTTTTACTGCAGGCAGATAATGAGTTACTTGTGCCAGAAATGCAAAAAAAGTTGGGGGTCACCGTCTTCGTTTCAGAGATAAAACGTGTGGTAAACTATACTGATTTCGAAAAATTGTCCCATACAATTGAGCACGTGCACGGTCTACAGGGGTTTATAGTTAAAAATATCGAAGGTGAGTCAACGGCAAACGTTCTTAGTCACATTTTGTAGGAGTGGGTCTGTTGCGTAAATAATTCCAAATTTTAATAACCTTTTCACAAAATATAACCCTTTAAGAGGCATTTGAAACCGCCGCACAGATGCACGAAGAGCTAATAAGAATGGAATTCGATGTTGCATTTTGCCAAAAATTCAAAATTCTTGTCGATAGATTTTCTTCATTTTTTTCCCTAAACGTAGAAAATCGGTAGAGAAAATGATCTATCAGAAGCAATTAGCGCGAACGTCCTTAAGCTGTGCGATGAATTGCCAACTAGTTTGCAGCCTATCATGGCAAGGTGGCTCAAAGCAGTTTCCAGCAATTAGATTTTGACGTGTCGTTATAACCATTCTTTATCACTTGATGCTACAATCATGGCATCAAAATACTGCCCAACCATTGGTGAACACATTGTCATCATTTTCACAACACAATAGGTTACCAAAACAACAGTATGAGCTGCTAAAAGCTCTCTTAATTACAGCCAGCTTCAGGGGCTTATAATTCAAAAATGGCAAGGTAGATTTTTTGATATGATCAACATTTAATAAGCAGAATAAGGCGTAATTTTTTGACAAAGTTTAAAAATTCTTCATGTGGCGTTCAGAGCCACCTTAAATTTTCGAAAACAACAATTTTCCCTAATTACATGATATAAATGATTGTGTGGTATTGCAGTGTTCGTCATTAAGTAAGGAATTGAATTGTGGTTTAAGTGCTCGAAAAGACTCATTTTTATCGCAATGATTCAGAATGAGAATATGAATCTTTCTGCGTAAATCGTGGCTCTATTCGTGCAATCTTTTCAAAAGAGAGGACGTACTTCCCTTCCGTAAAAATGAACAACTTGTGTGTTCCAGTTGTTTCATAATATTTGCCGGACTTAAAAGTTATAGGATGCACATACCAGTTTGGAAATAAATAGAGATTTCTTTATGGTGACTTTTTAATGGATTCAATTGAATCTTCTACAGCTATAATACCAAATAATTGGTAAGTTTCTATAATTTATGTAGTCTATCCTGGAAGTAGTTTTGGATAGTTTTTTTTCGGCCGTACGTTAGAAACAACCCTACAGCTCCAAGGGTTCAGAGAGATTACATGTGACAAAAGCTTCATTCGTTTGTTATATCATCATTTTGGTATTAGCAATTATATTGTACGTACATTGTACTCAC
>JAHPZR010050146.1:12500-32074 GCA_019787425.1 Platygyra sinensis | reverse complement strand
ATTGCTCATATTGTGCCTCAAGATACCCTTTGGTGAATTGATTTCAAAAATCATAATTTTAAGTTCCAGCGTTTTTTTGTTTTTGAAAAAAATTCGAAAGTTTGAAAATGCGGTTTAAGTGCGTTTGATGCTCAATGGAATTCCCCAAATAACACGGAAAGACGAAGCGTTCGTTAAGCCTTGTAATTTAATCAATTACTGTTAAATTTTACTCAGGTATAGAATAGCTATTCCTCTTTACGTCTAACGTAATAAATATGTCAGATGCTCCAATATTCTGAATTTTCAAGGCATCCTAAAAACGCGTGCGACGACCGCGTAACGGGAAGCAAAATATTGGCTTATTTTGAATGGGTAAAACCCTTCCTGGTACGTTGTTTTTTTCAAAATTTAACACTGCGACCTAAACGTTTTGTTCTTTAGCTATTATCCTTCCAAATCTTAAGCTCAAACTCGACGCGCTTACGTGTCTACAACACGAACTTGTTTGTAGTGTACAACGCACAGATGACCAGATAATTTGAACACGAAATGGACGCTGAACTTCGCGGTTGATGAAAAATAAATATAAGCTCTTGTAGTTTTGGGCTTGATCTAACAACTAGTTTATCCCAAAAGTTACATACATCATTTAGACTCATGGAAAGTCCCGCTAGTGAAAAATTTAAAACAATGATAAAATTTGAAAACCAGTTGTCAACGGGTAACCTGTCGATTTCACATGGGAGTGAATACACAAACACTAGTCGCAAACGTTCCTGAACTGAGTTGCAGCGAAAGCAACAGCATTATATCCTTATTATCATATAATTTATGATGTTATGAGAGAATTTCAGGAGCTCAACAGGTTCATTTCGCTTGTGACTTCTGTCGTTTTATGCTCAATAGTATAGCGAATGCATTAATTACGCCCGCTTGTCGTTAGCTTAGTTAAGTTTAAAAACAACTCGGCTCCTCGTGTAGAGGTGGTATTCAGATCCAAAGCAAACGCAATACATAACAAGAGCTCTAATCTACTCCAATGACACCGGATGTAGCCTCTGAAGTCTAATTTTTTTCGAATAAAGCCCTTTACTGTCAAGGATAACTGAAGGCGCTTTTCTGTTGAAATGCGAGAGTAACGCAACACTCCTTTGAGTCACGCATGGTAAGAAATATCTGTTGTCAATGTAAAATGTCGAGTTAGCAGGCAAGTGAGCTTAAATGAGCATAATTCTCAAGTACTGTAAAATCGAATACAAGCCCGCTTATTTCCAGGTGTCACGGTTATCTTAGTATTTTACGAGCAAAATACAAATTGTGGCCAAACTTTTGCTGCGCATTTACACACATTGTTTTTGGCAGGAGTGCTTATGAGGCAGCAACAATACACTATGATGACAAAGCTAACTGAGCGCGAATGTTACCCTTGCACCGGGGTTAGATGTAAACACTCGGATAGGAAAACTCAGCTACATAAGCAACTTAATCTCAATTCCATGAACCAAAATATGTTTTACACACTGACAATAAACAAGCAATCAACAGAAATGTTTTCCATATGTTTGTTGGTACTGTCGCTTAAATATCTTTAGGCAGAATTGTTCATACTCTTGCCTTTAAACGCATTCGAAAGTCAAGAAAAAAAATGGTTTCTCGATAATAAAGAGCTTGAAATCAAAATTTTGCTTGCTAACTCGGGCTAGGATAACCCTACTAATATGGTAGCCTTATTCCATGTAAACAGGACTCAGCACTGTCTTTGTGGATCGTAGGGTTTGTTCATTGTTGACAAGAACAGTTCTGTGTTATGTCCTTTAGTAGTTCCATGTAGGGAGCTCTCCTGCGCACGGGAGGCTGTGGTACATCTAGGCCCAGGCCCTCGCATACACGCTGCAGCATTGGTAACTTAAGCATCTTCAAGGTATCACCTTTCGCCATTGAACAAAGATCGGACTGGTCATACGTAATGGGATGCTGGATCTGGCTGGCTGTGGCCGCCATGTCTCTGGCGCTAGTGAAATTTGTCTCCTCTTCTGATGCCTGGATATCTAACTCATCCATATCTTGCTGGCGAGCGGCAGCACTAAGACGAGAAAAGTAAGAGGCGATCTGCGAGGCTGTAAGGAATTCTGATGACTGGAAAAGTCGCAGACAGTCAGCACCACGAGCACGGCGCATTTCACGTGCAACGACTTCCGCGTCGAGCTTTCGGCCTGTTGTTTGGCCTATACGAAATTTAGCCAAAAGGTAGGACTTTTGTTTATCGCTGAACCGATAAGCTTCTTTGACAGCTCTTAGAGCCCATCCTTCCTTGGCAGCTGCAGTAGGATAATCCTGAGAAAGCGTTGAGGTTTTTAGGGTCGGTAACACGCCAACGCCCTCCTCTAGGGCGGACTTGTAACCCATTTTGGCTAGATCTATCACAGTATGTCTCTCACGTGACTGGGTGCATTTCTCGAGGGACAAGTGCTTTTCAAGCGCCGATACCCGTCGAAAGATCTGCACGCAACCATCCTGGGGACATGAATAAACCCCAGCAACTTTGTAGCTCTCCTCTGAATTGACACGCTGCATTTCCACCGTGCTGGCTTCAGGAGTTATGGGTTTGGTCGACTTGTTGCCCAAAGGTTTGAAGTCTCCAGGGGAAAATGCTGCTACTAGTCCGCTCTGACTAGGATCTGAAACACGATAAGAAACACACTCTCTACATTATATTTCAATCTAGAAACAAGTAACAATCCAGTTATTGTTATTGGTAATAACAGGTGTTGAAGAGCTACTACTGAAAAGCAAGTATTACCCATTCCTCACTCCCTTACAGCCTAACACTATTAATCAGGGAGGTTTCCTCACTTCACTCGTTATTGTATCTAATTAAGGTCAAATTGTGAAGAAAACCGTGAAAACGGCAAAATGAGAGAGTGTCAGTCAATAGAACAAATCGTGACATTTTGTATAAAATATTTTGTCTACTCACCAGGCCGAGAAGACGATGCATCCAGTTTGATTACATCACCACGACCAACACCATATGCACGCCAACAAGAAACGGTCCCTGTTGAAGTAAACTCAAAGTTGTTCAGCTTTGTAATACCTGCTATCGTCTGGGCCGTGTCTTGCGTCTCGGCAATGGTGTCCATGGAAACCACTCGGACTCCCTCTAATCCTCCATGAGAATTCAATGCAATTTTCATGTCATTTGCAGTGCACACGTCGTGCCCTTCATTTATGTATGCTCTAATATGGAATTTGCATGACGCAGCTAATCGATCTGCCGCACCTTTACCACCTTGTGGATCGCTAAAATCAATGCGTGCTACCCGAATTCCGCAACGTGTTCCCATGTGTCGGCATGCCAGGATTGTGCGAGAAGAATGGTAACACCCGGCGTTATCCTGACGAAAAAAGGCTGTGTTGATTTCCGGGTGCTCCTGCTTAAGTGTGGTCAGCACGTGCTGCATGATGGCTACGACTGCAGAGCTTCCCTGGCTACACGACTGGATGACGTGGATAAACCCTTGCCACTGCAGGACCCCTTCTACCCGTCGGTATACGACTGATATATGCCAGGATATACCACGCTTGCCAAACCAGTCTGCTTGGGACTCTCGGTACCTCTGCGGCAAAAACTTCATTGCCCAGTCGTTTACAATGAAAACTGTTTCTTGGTTGAGAGCATCGATGACATCCAGGCGAGCCTGATCTTGGTGTGCTGAACGTAACAAATGGCATTTCCATGACTGGATGGCAAGCGTGGCGTGGTTGGTAAGATATACAGCTTCGTCTCGGTCGTCATCCGTGTAAAACGGCGCTCTAGCAACGGCTTCTGAAATAGCAGCCAGGATAGAATTAAGGTTTTCGCACTGTTCGCATACGTCTTCGTGTCTGTGATCGCATTGCTGCCGAAGGTCTGGTTTGGTACAATCGCTAAGGGCAAACACACTGCAGTGACTGGCTACCTCGGAGCTGGTGCTAACATGAACCTGTCAAGGAAGGCATTTTATTGCATTACACGTCATACCTGCATGCAAGATCGGACACTGATAAGGTAATTATTCAACTGGTCTTTGGTCAAACAGAATAAAGGAACAATTCGTGTGTGGTTAAAACAATACACCATTACAACATAAATGGAGGTACTTTTCACATAAATTGGCCATTTATCCCCTTCTAACCACCCCCTTCTCCCTTATCAAAGCCTGATCTTTTGCTCTATCGATGGGAAAGCCACTGGAGTAATTTCACTTTCCCTATACAACGGTTTTACTGTTTAAAAGACATTTTCAAAGTGAATTTTGAACACCCCGCCGCGAACAGATTTTGTCCTGGTCCTAGAATTAGTTTCAAAAAGACAACTTTTACCTTGAAATCGCCTTTAAGATACAATTTGGCAGTCTTCAAAGATTGGGTGTCAATAGCATCTGTTTCCTTTCCCAGTCCTAGTTCGGTAAGCTGGCGCACTAAAGATTCAAGGTCTTCGAAGGCGCGAGCACCTTCTGCGGCAAAGTAATCAAGCCCTTGAAGAGACTTGCGCACTGAAGCTTTGCACTCTGCTAGTATCCTTAACATGGTGCGCTCGCTGAAGGGCTTGAATCCTGTCTCATCGCAGTACTGTTTGTACTGGCGCGCTATCCTCTGTGGAATGAGCGTACGGATGACGTTCGGTATTTCAATAGTTTTTCCTGAGGAAAGCGTTAGCATGTTCTGTCCAAAAGGCAGATCTTGGACTAAATGAGGACTCGTAATGAAGGCCAGAAAATGGTCCAACTGCTGCCGCTCAACTCTTACTCTCACTAATGGTTGGTATGTCATGGAAGCGCCACGCCCAAACTGCAGGCGATGAAGGTTGGCTATGGTGTAATGATATCTCGACAAGCCTGGTATGAACACCGAGATGGCCTTGTAGCTGGCAAGACCTGCCATGATGGACAAAATCTGTCTTCTCGTGTCCCAGCCATTTGCATTGCCGTAAGCCTCTGCCAAAGCCTCGAGGTAGTCTTTTGACTGTTGCGACAATTCTTCTAGACCAAGGGCCTTCTCCATGGCAGCAGACGAGACAATGGCCTGCCAAAGAGAACCTGCGTCTTTCGGGCTGATTGTGCGGAGGACTGAGGACACGATCTCTGCCGTTCTTTTGGTGTATCGTTGTTTGGTTCTGTCAGTGACTTGTTCCCACTCAAGCAAGGGTTTAACTATTGGAGCGATACCGTCGGAGAGTAAATACTCATTCAGCTTTTCTCGAGGCACTACCGCTGATGCTGCCTTCACAGGTTGCGTTTCCTCGCTCGTGCTAGAAACAATGCTATCTGTATCTGGAGTAAGGAAAGTCTCATCGTCAATTGCAAGCCTTGATAATTCTGTCGCCAGATCTTCAGATGAAACATCGCTGTCCGAGGGATCCTTTTCCACCAATGTCTCCTACATGTATAAATATAAATATTTTCAATGGTAACTAAAAAGCATATTTATTTTTTTTTTGTATGTGGGTGAATGTTGTGGAAGTATGTGCAATGGTGTTGGGGTGGGTCTTGGGCTGGCATGATTAAATTAACACTCGGCGCAATATTAGTAAGATTCTTACCGTGGTTTGTTCCTGAGATGACTCGGCATATAGTACAGGTTTTTCAGCCGGAGGCGCAGCCAAAGGTGCTGCACAGGCTTCTGACTTCTGCTCCGGCAGTGACTTGCTTTCCAACAGCTGTTTACTCACGAACTCTTTACACTGTTTGCAAATTGCTGAAAAAGTGACGCAATAAACCTTTCACTTCTTGTCGGAACATGTACTCTTCAAGGACAATTAAAGTAACTCGAAAAAGCTATTACGAGATCAGAGTGACTTCAACACCAAAGCTATAGATATTGTATTTTCTCGGGCGATCCCTTGCCTTATTTCCCTTTGCGATTGCTTCACAGGCCAGTCTGTTTCACCCCTCATGGTTCCGAAATAGGAACAGTAACATGTATGTACGAGATCTTGCAAACGTTTTGGGCTACATGCAACCGATAAAAACAAAACAACTCACGCGATCCAACTGGAATGAGAATCTTGGTTTCCTCTAAGATAAATGCCGATTGGTGGCTATTCACTCGGTAGCTTCCTTTAGCATTCGCCGATTTGTGGGCGGCCATCTCTGCAGGGACTGTGCAGACAGATTTTCCTGTCCTCCAACGGATACCATAAACAGCCCTGTGGTGCGGACAAATATTAAGCAATTCGTGCTCTTCTTCCACTTTAAACACACCTGAAACATTGGCAGCTTTTAGCTGAACATCTCATATGCATGTGGGCACTTAGCCTAAATGACAACACTCACCAGCTCTCGCCAACAACAACTTCATCTCTGTATTGATACCCTCATCCCCACTTAGTTTGAAGCTTGCTAAATGATTGCTGACATCTTTAGTGCAGTCTTTTAGACTAACACACTCCAGGTGTCCTGGATAGTCGCTCGATTGCCCGCAAGTGCTTGGCCTACCTTGTAACGTAATGTAACTACAGAAAAATGCCATAATCATGAAAAATACAAACACTAAGGAGCACAAAATGGCACAGCTAAGCCAACAGCAGGACTGGTCTCATATGTGCCAGGTTTCCCAGTTTAATGTAGCCAGTAATTTTACCGCACCCGGTGTGCGCGTGACTTGGCTGTTGTGTTACTTCGTAAATAAACTGACCTGGTAAAGATTTCAAACGCATCTGGTTCTTGCAATGAATGTTTTAATGTTAGCTGAAAGCTGGAGCGATAGCAAGTTAATGGGAAAACGGATTTTGGTGCGTATTTTTTGTTTATTTTAGAAATATATTGATATGATATGACTCTTCGTGGTTTACGTGGGATCGGGAAGTTGTAGGTGAAAGGTGAAATTAGATCAAATTACAGTCCAGTCAGAAAATCAGAAATAACAAATTAATTTACACCGTTGCGAGTAAACTAAGCGCTGTTAGACATTGACGAGATGTTATCTTTTACCAAATCTTCTTTGGAAAGATCTGGAATGCAATCAAAAAGTTGAAAATACATACCTGAAAAGAAGACCATTCCCGTGATGTTTACATAGCAAGTCGGCATGTCATTTGAAAATGGCTTTCCCACAACAACTTATCTTGAAATCTCAAGGTAATAATCGCAAGATAAATACACATCATAGGGTTTTATTTCGTAAGTTGTTCGGAAATAACGATAATCCAGTCACTAAAATGCACAAAGCAGCAAACACTGAGGTTTCGGTTTTTCTTTATGTCGAAATGTAGATAAATATTTGGAAAGATGTGCCGAACATTGTTTGTAGATTCCAAGTTTTTTCAAAGGGAACCATTTCAAGTCCGACCTTGAGATTTGGCACGATAACAATTAAAAGACAAATCTTTTCAGCTGTAATGTTAGATTTTGAAAAAATTAGGTACCAGAGAGGGTTTTATCCAGTCAAAAATAGCCAAAATTTTGCCGCTCGTTAACCGGTCGCCGGAGGTGTTTTTTGAATGGCTTGAAAACTTAAAATAATAGAGCATTTGAGGTATTTTTTAACTTTAGCCGTAAAGAGGAATAGCTTCTCTACATCTGAGCAAAATTTAACAGTAATTGATTCAATTTAAAGACTTTACCAATGCTTCGCCTTTTTGTGTTATTTGGGGAATTCCATTGGGCGTCAAACGCACATTATCCGCATTTTTGAACTTTCGAATTATTTTCAAAAATAAAAAAGCGCTGAAACTTAAAATTATGATTTTTGAAAACAGTTCACCAAAGGGTATCTTGAGGCAAAATATGAGCAATGTGCCAAAATAGTCGCTGTCGCGAGATTCTCAATGCTCTCAGGCAGGAGCTCAGTTAAAAATGACCCCTGGGTCAAAAATGAGGGTTGAAACATTGTGACTTGCTATCGGGTATGTATAAGTTAAAAAAACAACCTAAAACAATGAGATTCGATCTGAGCAGTGAATTCTATATTACCCCTAGATGATCGTGGGAAGAGTATTGGGGCATTATGGTGAATTGTACATACCATTTATAGAGAGTTTAATATCCACAGTATTTAACTGTGAAACTGTCATCTTTATAATAATCAGGTTTACAACATGGAGTAATACACCCTGCTGAACCCTTTGGACTGCCACTTGACCTCACAACCTTACAACAGGCACTCAAGAAAGCAGGTAAAAAATTAAGTTTTTTGTCCTTATTTATTATGTTATCTCCTGTAGGAGAGTGCATACATATGTAGGGAGGTTTCCTTTGTGATTGGTGACCCGAGAGGATTAAGAGTTCCCTGTTGGGCTGCCAATATCAAGAGAAGTTAAATAATTTTTGAGAAAAAAGGGGGATGGTCCTGGTAATCATTCTGGAGCAGAATGAACCTTCAATAAACCCAATTATTGCTTAAATTATGTGTTTTCAGGAATGTTTGCATTAATTTGCACTAATTACTAACGCTTTGTGACAGCAGAAAAAATAGGGAGACATTTAAAGTGCACCTAACACCGTCAAATCGAGAAATGAACGCTTCGGCTGTCCCAGTCAGGTCTTCTATTTTCTGCGAGTGCAGTAGTGATTTCGCTGCACAAGTTTTTCGCTGGGACTCTACAGTCAACAGATTTCTGTCGGATTCCGAGATGAATGTTGACTCAGAAGACTCTGAAATTTATTACATCGCTGAAGACATGAAGTAGGACTTCACTCGATGTCGACCAAGCTGATTTATTTGCTAGTCTTTTGCCGAGCACCCAGCCGCCCAGCCTCTGGCCAACTAAGACAAGACAACCAAATACCAGGAGGTAGAAGCTACTAAAGAATTCGAACAAACTCTGAAGGACAGACTCGACGGCAAAGATATGTAGAAGTCATAGAGTAACAAGATAATTTGTAGCGCGTGACGCGTGTTTACAATATTTTCGCACCTTCTATCCTGTCTATCTCGCATAATATAGCTTTGAAATAAACATTCAAGTCCATTCACTTTTGTAGAATTATTTAACTAATGCGTTCATGATGTAGATCAGCTGATCATCCGTCTTGACACAGTGTTTGTATTCTTTACGTGCAATGTGGAAATAAATGTAGCGTCGCTTCCCTCCAAACATGAGCTAATGTTATTGTTGCAGTGAGTTAGAAGATTGTCAAGACTCAAAGAAGAGTGACTTGGAAAGGAATTGAGTTCTGCAAAATTACCCTCCCGGATTTCTCTTTCAAATTAAGAATTGACCAAGGAAGGAAACTTAAGCATATTAAGGCAGAGAACATTTGCTCAGAAAAAATTCGCTCACTATTCTCTGCCTTCTATGTCGGAGCGCTGACTGACTGCTGTTCTCAGATTAGATCCAACAGCGGATGCATGAATCGATAGATCTGAGAAGCGGATTTTACCAAATTCGTCTGCTAAGCATGGACTCAGCAAAATCTCCTCCTCTTCCTAAAAATCGAGGCGTCGAACGAAATCATCTGGTTTGAAATTCATAGAACAGATCAACAAACTCCTAGACGGCTCGCGTTTCGCTTTCACGAAATCGACCCATCGCTTTCTACGTTTCTTCGCTTCAAGTCGATCATCTCTAAATAAAATCGGTATGACATGAAGCGTAATACCTCCTGTAAGTTTGTTGAGTAGCTACATCCCCCTTACAATGCTCCTGACTGGCAATTTTTCGAATTACTTTCTCAGCCTTTCCCCCCAAAACAAGTAAATATGCGAACTACAGAATCATCGTGTCCTGGATTTGACGTCACATCCGGCCCTCGAACCCATGCCCCGTTAAACTCGGTCCATAACCAAAATGGCGGCATTTGGACGTACTTTGACGGGGCATAAAAACTCAAGGATTAACCAAATCAAAAATTTTTGCGCCAAATTACACTACAAAATAAGGTATCATGAAACATACATCATATTCACTTGTAAACATACATCAAATAGCTCCTTAACATTGATGCAATGTACATCTACTGTTACAGTAATCGTATATCTCACTTAAAGTGCACCTAACACCAAAACTTTTTTTTCGCTAAAATAATAAAGAGGCATCCCCACTCAGTTGACAGGGATTCAATATGTTTAAAGTCTGCAGACTATTAATTCACTCTATAGAAAGAACGTTATCACTGCATTAAAGTTATGAATAAATCATTAGGTCCCTGAGTTCATGTCATTTCAGAGAAAAAAGCAATGATTTGTCTCTCCCAAGCCAAGCAATTTAGGAAAAGCCACCTTTGTGTGTGTGTGTGTGTGTGTGCACACGCTAATTATGCTTCTACTAGAAGATTCACAGATAGATTTGTAACCCTCAGAAGCCACAGTTACTTAAATTAGATTTCTTTGCAGGGTATGCAACACATATGGTTGGAAAGTGGCATCTTGGTTTTTACGAATGGCCTTACACTCCAACTTATCGTGGCTTTGATTCCTTTTATGGCCTTTACACTGGAGCTGAAGATCACTTTAATCATGAAAGGGATGACATTCTTGATCTGCATGATAACAAAGAACCAGTCAAAGATAAAGGAGGAGTTTATTCAGCCAGGCTTTTTGCTAAGGTTAATCATTCATTTCAAAATTAGTGCATGATAATCAAACTGGTTTTCTAGCAAATTGGCTGAGCACTCAAATCATGGAACTATATGTATCTGGAATATTTTGGCATAAAGTTTTCAGGAGAAATGGAGATGCAGGCGTTTGCTTTGCAAACTTGTGTTGAATAGATTTGTACAGGTTAGAATCAGGGAAGGGAGGGAAAGGGATTGTGGTGTAGAGTTCCTGTGATAGTAGATGGGTGTACTATACTTAAAAAATTCTTATTTATTTGTAATTCCAGGTTGGTTTTGATATCTTTGGAATGTGTTAGGTTGTACTAGTCACATTTGGAATTTTTTTGCTTTTTTACATCACCAGCAAGCACAGAATGTCATCTTATCCCACAGTACCTCTTCTCCCCTGTTTCTTTATTTACCATTTCAAAGTGTGCATAGACCAGTACAAGCTCCTGAGGAATATGTTGACAAGTACCAATTCATCAGAAACAAAACAAGACGAGAGTATGCGGCAATGGTTGAACTAGTAGATGAAGCAATAGGGAATGTAACTCAAGCTATGCAGCAAGCTGGGTGAGTGAGTTGACTTCCGGGGGGGGGGAATCCCTTGTGTCTGGGTTCTATAGGTATGTGCAGCCCCAAAGGGTTTGGCTTCTCAACCATTGTGGTCATAAAAAGGGTATCAACTTTGGCGATTTTAAATTACGGTATGGTTTTGCACTCTAGTCTTGAATTCGGTAGGGTTTTGAGATTAAGAACTAGCTACTTTTTCATCATTGATAAGACCATCAAAAGCCTTGAGTTCGTAAACTACATTTAGGGCAACTGTGTGAGCCGCAATGATTGTTATTAGGATATCAAATTTTTGGTCACAGATCTTGGTCATAAAATTAATAGGGTAAGAGTTTTGGGAAGTGGGCTGCTGACCCCCAGCCAATTTTTCTAAGAGTACTCTCTCTTCCTTGGGGTCCACTTAGTACACAGTTACTTTATTCCACACAATGACAGCTCATTGTGGTAGGTGGATTAAGATGACTTGACTTTACTAGCAGGGTTGTCATTAAGCTTTGATTAAGTAGCAGCCTTGATCTTGGCAACCGTAAGAAGCTTGCTACCTTATTGGTGAATTGTATTAACAACAGGCAAGTGTGCCTGTAGCATCAAGGGCCCAAGTCAGTAAGCATCATCATTTTCCTCATCTTCCTCATCTTTTCCTTTTCCCTCTGAGGGAAATAGGGCCTTGTCCAGTAAGCATACTCCAGTTGTAATTGGTGCTACAGGTTACGGCCGTTAATGTCAGCCCTGACTTGTGAAAGTGAAGTTCAGGTTTTGCTTCACTGCACTGCAGATTCTCCTGTACCTAAAAACTTGTGATGGTAATCTGAGTATTGTGGTGAGGGAGTAAATACACAGTAATTGAAGGCTCCATGTCTTGTGGACTGTCAAGGCCCTTGAAATGAAGAAAGTTTTTCAACAGCAGCAGCAACAACAACAACAACAACAACAACAACAACAATAACAACAACAACAAAAATAGCAACAACAACAACTTTATTTGCACCCTAAATTAAATTAAACATTTACAAAGAGTAATAAAAAAATAAGATAAAGTGCATGACTGCCCGAAATAACCACTAGGCTAGTAACATAAGGCAGCCATCCTTAGCGTATTTAATACGGTAATTTTTTAAGGTGGCTGAAAATAGTTTCCAGTACTTTCCAAGACTCACAGCTTGATTGGTCATTACAACCACTCTATACCGGTTGATGCCAAAGTCATGGTATCAACAAACTACCCAATGATCAGGGAACAAGTTGCTGTTATTTTTGTGGCACAATAGGTTACCATAGCAACGATAAGACCTGCTAAAAACACCCTTAATTTTAGCTTTAAGAGGTTCTGCCCGAGAGACCGGGGCAGACTTGGAAATGATGGTCAGCCGATTTTGCTTAAAATTGGTACACAATCTTGTTATGTGGACTTATGTCATATGCCAAAGTTTCAGCTTCAATGAACTTTTTTTAGCCGAGTTCTGGATATCAGCGCCTCAGGGGTCCCCAGAGGCTGATTTTCAGTGTAATTTTGGCCACTTTTCAATCTCTCTTTTAGCAACGTACAATTAATTTTAGACAAAAAGAAAACTATCTTTGTAATGCCCTATTATTAGCCTTTTATGGGTAAACAAATCAACTCATGGGAATTTTTCGTTAGCCAGTGGCTGTTATGTCAACTTGGACCTATTTGAAGCATATGGGAAGCAACCGGAAATGGCCTGTTTTTCAGACCTTATATTTTCCATGCCCATGTTTTATATCGGAAAGTCTTAATATCCCTGCAAAGTTCAGCCCTTGGTTTAGTAATATCACGAAAATAATACTAAGGTTGAGGCTTTTTTACCAAGAAAAATCTTACAAGAAAATGACTAACCTGGCCACTTCCGGTTAAAGTTTCAGCAAAGCGTGGCGGTAAAAATCAGCTGTTTAATTTCGATTAATACCTTTCTCCTTCTAAGTTATGATTTTAGAGACTCTGAAGCTAGATGTAAGCGAAAAGACTTGCCATTAGATAGCAAATTTTCATGTGTTTTTTTGGGACCGATCAGATTTTGGTCCGGTAACGGTACGGTTATAAATCACGTGGAAGTAGTCTTGAAAATTTATACGGACAATGGAGCGGCTGTGAACAAGGATACATTGTATACCTAACAACCCATCTCTTGCCGGTTAATAACAATCTATCATGGGATCTTTTTTGCTCTAAACTACAATATCAAGTTTACCACGATAATTGAATAACAAGCCTGTGGCTCCAAGTAATGAAGCGCTAATTAAATCAGGAAATAAGCCAAGCTTTTGTGGCCCCATTTCGTATTATAATCCACCTATTTGGGACTTCTTTTCTGAAGGAAAACAGCTTAGCAGTCATTCTAAATGCAATCACAACGTCTCTCGCGAGACTGCTTGAAAATCGCTTTGAACCTCTAGGAGATTTCAAATACATACAATTGTACCTAATTGCAGTCTCATTCTTCCAGTCTCTATGCAAAGTGTCAGACTGTCTGGATAAATTCTCTTACTATACTGAAATGCTTACCTGGCTTCAGATTTAGAGCCATGCCCCTTTCCTATAATCTCTTGAAAGTGCAGCAAAATTAAAATCCTTAGCTCAGCGATAAATTGGTCGTGAGTGCGTCGTTGCTGCGAGTAATGAAAATTCAGGTCGATTCATGCGTACGTGACGAGTTCGCGATATGCTAACTTATCTGTAGTTTGCTGAACTCCTGAAACATGCTATCTGAAACGTCAGCGGTAACTTTCTTTTCGGTTTTTTCAATTTCTTTTTTCGCCTTGATTTTCTTGATAGAAACGGTGTTGACATTGCCCACTTTGGTCACGCAAACTGCTGCATTTTCGGCGGTGACGTGGCAAATAGCAATCGTCTTTATTCACCCTTTGTAATGCCAGGCAAGCTAGCTTGGTTGAGAGTCAACTTCCGTATGCTCATTTTTTTAAATAACAAATTAAGCGACAGGATGTCATGCAGTGCTGGCCATACATTTTTTTCCCTGTTGCGTTTTATCAGTTTACGACAGATTGAAGTAAACATGTAATGTAGTAAGCGGCGCATTCGGATTCTATGCAAAAGCAACTACCTAGCGCATAGCACAGTCGCGGCCTAACGGTTAGGTGGATAGACCCCGGATGGAGCTCTCCTAAATACTAAGGCGTCGCCATGTCTTCTTGGGAAAGGCAATTTTCTTTCACAATCCCTCTCTCCACCCAGATGTATAAATGGGAGCCGGTAATTATCATCCTGGGAGGAAGAGCAACAACCAATTTAATCTCCGGCAGGTATGAGACACTGGGCCTGGTGACGACTTTACCATATCACCTACAGCAAGCATACTGGTCGTCCTGAGGATTATCGCCTCTCACTATGGAAATCGGAGTAAACCAGCAATTCTACAGCTGGGGTGCCAAAAAAGTTCAAGTTCATAAGTACTCCAAGAAAGCTGAAATATTGTATTTCCCCAGTTATCAAAGCAGTGAAGGAAAATCCACTCCTCCCCTGTCCAATCTTTGGTATACAGCACACTGATTTAGTCTGCTTACCACCATGGAACTGCGTTGACTAAGAAAGCAATAAAGGGATAGAGAAAGGGAAAGTGCTCTAGTAAGACATTTTCTAGCAATTTTGTCGGACATTCAGCAACTTGGCGGGGAAAACGGACCATCTTAGACATCCCCAATAATAATTCGTAGGCCGTTTGTACAGGGGGACTGGGTATTAATAAATATTCTGTACATAACATCCATTTATAGTTCTTCAGGTTCTCATAAAAGTTCTATACCAATCATTCTCAGAAGTATCAAGGAGCAGAATCTAGACGAGAAAAACTGAATTCCAAGTCAATCAAAGCCAGCAAACTACAGATAAGTTGGCATATCGCGACCCCGTCAAGTACGCAAGAATCGACCTGAATTTGCATTACTCGCCGCAAAGATGCACTCATGACCAATTTATAATTATCACTGAGCTAAGGTTTTTAATGTTGCTTCACTTTCAAGAGATTATAGGAAAGGGACATGCCTCTAAACCTGAAGCCAGGTAAGCATTTATAGTAAGAGAATTTATCCAGACACTTTGCATATAGACTGGAAAAGTGAGACTGCAATTAAGTACAATTGCATGTATTTGAAATCTAAAGAATCAAAGCGATTTTCAAGCAGTCTCACGACAGATGTTGTGATTACATTTAGAGGGGGACACGGGGATTTGCGGTGTTGCGGTGTTGGTGTTTTTTTAATGCGGTGATGCGGTGAATAAAATCTCAACTTGCGGTGTTGCGGTGATCTCAAACCCTACGGTGTGCGATGTTTGTGTTTTTTTACGCTACGGTGTTCGTTGAAATGAACTTACTCGCGGTGCTAGGGTTTCTTGTTTGACCTTTTCCAAACCTAAATTTGGCCTAAATTTAGCATGAAGACTTCTTTAATCCGTGAGCTTATGGTTCGCTAGACACTTGGAGGAGCGAGGACAGAAACAATCCTGGAAATTTTGCAAACGCCTAGGCCTAATGTAATGTATTATTGACTGCGGAACTTTTTTCTATGAAAAAAGGAAAAGGTGGCCAAAAGTACCGGCCACAAAATATATTGAGATGTCGCGTCGGCAGGCCAGAGAAAGTGAGCTAATTTAAAGCAGAGAGGGATCTAGGGTGAAGGCCTGTTCTCTTTTCCCTCGTCCGCTTCCTTCGTGCAAGGTTTCTCCTCAAGAACAAGAAAACTAAATGATTTAATACGGGTATCAGCAGTATCAATATGTGGGCAATGAAAGTGTTGTGATCTGTTTATTTTTTGGAAAATTATTGAGGTATAAAAGTATAATTTGATTTTCAGTGTAGATGGTTGAACGAATCATGGCGCTAAAAATACGTGTTACGGACTTGCGGTGACGGTGTTTCGTTGACTTTCCTTGCGGTGATGCGGTGTTCGTTAATTTTTTTGCGGTGTTGCGGTGTTCAGACCCCCCCCCCCCCCCTTGTTCCCCTCCCCCCCTTGTTCCCCTCCATTTAGAATGACTGCTAAGCTGTTTTCCTTCGGAAAGAAAGTCCCAAATAGGTGGATTGTATTACGAAATGAGACTACAAAGCTTGACTTATTTCTTGATTTAATTAGTGCTTCATTACTTGGAGCCACGGGCTCGTTATTCATGATTGCAGTTTAGATCGAAAAGATGCAATGGTAGATTGTTATTAACCGGCAAGAGATGGGTTGTTAGGTATACAATATATCCTCGTTCACAGCCGCTCCATTACCCCTATAATTTTCAAGACTACTTCCACATAATTTATAACCGTACCGTTGCCGGACCAAAATCTGATCGGTTCCAAAAAAACACATGGAAATTTTCTAATTAATGGCAAGTCTTTTCGGTTACATCTAGCTTCAGAGTCTCTAAAATCATAACTTAGAAGAAGAAAGTTATTAATCGAAATTAAAAAGCTGATTTTTACCGCCACGCTTTGTTGAAACTTTAACCGGAAGTGGCCAGGTTAGTCATCTTCTTGTAAGATTTTTCTTGGTAAAAAAGCCTCAACCTTAGTATTTTTGTCTTGATATTACTAAACCAAGGGCTGAACTTTGCAGGGATATTAAGACTTTTCGATATAAGACATGGGCATGGAAAATATAAGGTCCGAAAAACAGGCCATTTCCGGTTGCTTCCCATATGCTTCAAATAGGTCCAGGTTGACATAACAGCCACTGGCTAACGAAAAATTCCCATGAGTTGATTTGTTTACCCATAAAAGGCTAATAATAGGGCATTACAAAGATAGTTTTCTTTTTGTCTAAAATTAATTGTACGTTGCTTAATGAGAGATTGAAAAGTGGCCAAAATTGCACTCAAAATCAGCCTCTGGGGACCCCTGACAGGGACTGATATCCAGAACTCGGCTAAAAAAAGTTCATTGAAGCTGAAACTTTGGCATATGACATAAGTCCACATAACAAGATTGTGTACCAATTTTAAGCGAAATCGGCCGACCCTCATTTCCAAGTCTGTCCCGGTCTCTCAGGCTCTGTTTTCGGTGCAAAAACGAGCACGGTGACTCCCATTTTTTATTATTGAATTGTAATCAACATGATAAGATGCAACTTTTTGCAAAGTTAAAAAACATTCTACGAAGGGGGTTCAGAGCCACCTTAAATTTTCGAAAATTTAAGGTGGCTCTGAACCCCCTTCGTAGAATGTTTTTTAACTTTGCAAAAAGTTGCATCTTATCATGTTGATAACAATTCAATAATAAAAAATGGAGGTCACCGAGCTCGTTTTTTGAGTTATAAGCGCTTAAAGCTGAAATTAAGGGTGTTTTTAGCAGGTTATAGTGTTGCTATGGTAACCTATTGTGCCACGAAAGTAATACCGACGTGTTCACCAATGATTGGGCAGTTTTTTGATACCATGATTGTAGCATCAACTGATAAAGAGTGGTAATAATGGCCCATCAAAATCTACGTCTTGGAAAGTGCTGGAAACTGTTTTGAGCCACCTTAATGTACTCAAGACTTATTAAGGTAATAAACACAACAACACACAAACACACAGAACAGAAGCTAGTTTTAAACTGTAAATTAATAAAATTTAGCGAAGATAAGCAGGAAAATAAAGTATGTAAGCAGATTAACTAGCGGAAGAAAGGAAATGTATTGTACAATTAATTCAGTTAGTAATGCAATAATACTTGATTTAGCTTTTCCTTAAATTGTTTCAGTGACAGAAGCTTAATGTTATCACGGATAGAATTCCAGATCTTAGTACCTTGATATCTAATATTAAAAATTGCATAGTTTGTTCTTGTTTTGGGCAGACCATAAGTCATTCTAGAGGAAAGCGTTGTGTTGAAATTATGGGTTTCTTTTATCAATAAATCATGTCATTATTAACATATTATTTTAATAGTAAAGTTCTCAAAAAGAAATTTGAAACAAATCTAAAAAACTTTAAAACTTAATTTTCAACTGCCTTCTGCTGTCTTCTGGTCAATTATGGGAGAGGATTTCAAATGTGTATTGAGTATCATGGCTATTGATATGCATAATTACTTTTCAAGTTTTGTTTGAGGGAATTAAAATTGGTACATGTACTCTCAGGTGAATTAAAATTGATCAACAATCTCCTTTTTGTAAGCTGCCAGCCCTTAAGCCACAAATAACCATTCTCTGGCTACCAAATTATTCAGCCATAGCAGTTGCACTAATTCTTCGTACATTTAATATTTCTTGTGCTTGGCTCTTTCCTCTAGTTTATGGGAAGATACATTAATGATTGTCACTACTGATAATGGTGGTATTCCCTATTCTGGTGGATATAACTGGCCCCTCCGTGGACACAAAGGCAGCCTTTGGGAGGGAGGACTTAGGGGGGTGGGTTTTGTACATGGAAAAATGCTGCAGAAGACTGGAGTCAAGTGCAAAGAACTACTTCATGTAACAGACTGGTACCCAACTCTCCTCTACCTCACAGGTACGCTATTATTACATGTTAGAAAACATCCCAAAGAAAATATGAATGCTGATTGGTTACAGTCTTTCCCATAAAACCGTGAACACCTGAGAAAATTTCTGGAATGTTTATTGTTTCGCGACCAATCAGAAGCAAGATGAAACCGCAAAAGATAACCGGCAAACTGTAGCATGCATTAGTCACGACTTGATTCGAAACAACGAGCTGGCTTTTTCTTCCAACGAACTGGCTTTTCTTCCACGACTAACCTTCAAAAACCAAAGTACCGAATTCAGAATAGACCTAGAAGCGAGTGTAAATTGTCAAAATTTACAACGGTAAAAGTTTTCGGATGAAGGCTTCTCAACTACAAAAAAATACGGATCGAAAATCACCAAGCACAGCATGACCTTTGAACTGCACGTGAAGCACACTGGTCAGCCCTGCTTCTGATTGGTTCGTTTTTTTTTTCTCAGACGCGCTGTCTAGCGTTGTGTGATCCTATCTACTCGATTCAACATCGCTTTCCCGTAACATATCATTCATATCTATTCTTTGTACATAACTAAGCTGAAATACAAAAAGAACAATTTCAGTATTTGAAAACGGTAAAATTGAAGATTTGTCGTGGAAGAAAAAGCCTGCTCGTTGTTTCGAATCAAGTCATGACTAATCCATGCGGCGGTTTGGCGGCTATCTTCTGCGGTTTCATCTCGCTTCTGATTGGACGCGAAACGATAAACATTCCATAAATTTTCTCTGGTGTTCACGGTTTTACGGGAACTCGATGGAAACAAAGAACTAGCATGAGCTAGCTGTTGACACCAAGATGGTGCAAGCAAAGAGAATTTACATTTTGATGATCAAAGTAAAGCAGCAGTTAGCAGCAGTTTTATTGTGAAAATACGCTTAGCTTTTGTGAGACCAGCAAGCTAGACTCACCAGCTAGTTTACAGGTATTTCACACTAAATAATTAAAATAACTAATACAAATTAAAACATCAATGGCGTACTAAGTAGAATTCAAATTTCTAATACAAATTGATCATCATACGTTAAACAAA
>JAHPZR010050146.1:2500-7500 GCA_019787425.1 Platygyra sinensis | reverse complement strand
AGGAGTATGAATGACAGAACCTTGAAATCCGACATCGCTCCAGCCTAAATCATCGATTACAACTAGGACTATGTGTGGGGCTGTCGAACTACTAGCGAAATGCAAAGCAACCGACAGTGAAAAGGCTACAAAAGCTAAATAACACATAGCTAACTAGCCTATGTGCGCAGACAGAATGTCGTTCCAGAGCCTTGGACAAGGATTACGAAGGCTCTGGGAACGAGATTGCTGTAGCCTGCTCTCTTTGGTCCCGTCACGCTCTCGATCCTTAGTCGTGACTCCATCAGAAAGGCTCGTGAGGCATTCTTCATACACAGAGGAAAAACACTGGAGCCTGCAGGCCTTAACAGAAGAGATGAAATGTAATTTAATTTAGCAGCCTTTTAATTTTCTTTTGTTTATTTTACCTTGTTATCATGTATTGTTACCTTTTATGCATTTCCTTTTTATTAATGTTACACATCACGTAGCCTTTTTATGTCATTCTGGTGAATATAAAGATCTTGTAAGAAGCATTTATCCATTCAATAAACCTGAAGAAGGCTGGTGTTGGCCAGCCGAAATATTGTAACAACGCCTATGTTCACGTTGTCTTGACCAACCTTTGCAGTGTAACAGCTGTGACGCACATGTTAACTTACCACAAAAAACATAAAACCCCACAAGGACTGTAGAGTATAATAATTATAAGGTCTAATACAGGAATGTCAGGCGGAACGGGGCGAGTAAACCACCTAGTGAACCTTAATACAGAGGATACATTATTAATCATTAACTACTAGGAACCACCCGCAGAAACGGCTAGAAAATGGCGCACGCATCGCACTGGCGTCCTGAAAAGGGATTAACAGACAAGAAGGTTGTGATAGAAGGTCAAATGAGTCCCTGGAATGTGTTTTTATTTCGTCTGTCCACCCAATTTCATCGTAATTTGCGTAATCAGGGTTCGAAATTGCGACTCACTGTCGCCAATGCGACCAAAAATTGCGCACTGGCGACTAAATTTTCAGAACTGGTCGCCAGCTGGCGACTCGTGTTTTGTCGGACAACTAAAGAAATTTGTTTTTAAATCTTTTATTAGGAAATCAATCGGATATGGTAGCTAGTATACAACTCAACTTTCCGTTCCAAACAAAATAATGTCTGAATATTACTAGAGCATCGAAAAAATTGAATGTTTTTCGACACGTCGCTACTACGTTACGGCGTTTCCATATTGTTTCAGCGGCTTCTTCTCCCGGTCGGGGACTAGTACCAGCAATGTGGTTGTGTAGGGGCCTGGGCCAAGTATGGCATTTGTCAGTAGCAAAAGGCGTTGAGAAAAGGTGGTAGAAAATCGAGAACGACAGTTCAAAGAATTGAAGTAGCAAAAGGGAAAAATTAGTACGCAAGGACCCGTGTTTGTCTTACAATAAAAACCACGTACTTCATGCTTCGTTTCATTTAAAATGACTAATAGAGACAACCCATCACCTTCGGACTAGAGACATCACCTGAGAAACAACGGTAGCTTAAAATATAGGTGTTACTCGTATTGTTTCTAATTGTTTTCGCTCTTCAATTGTGACTTTTTTGCATGCAAAGTAACGCAATAAAATCGTGTTTTTGTGTAAGTTGTATATATAAAATAAGTTGGCGACCAAAATTTACGATCTGCATGGCGACCAACATTGTTCACCTCTACCGTTTGGTTTAGTTTGAGATCACTACAGCTTAAAACTGCAGGGCAAACAACATAAACAGAACACGTCACTAAAAAGTTACAAAACTGAAAATCGAAATTCTCGCTGACCCTGAGTTAGCTCAATCAGGCTTTGAACAACCCGGCCGGACATACAAAGTGACGTCGTTTCTCTCCCTTAGAAAGGGATGTTTTGCCGCAATGCAGTACGAGACACTAAGGGAGAAGAACCACTTATGTCCATGGGGTAATAATTATGCACTATTTTTAAGAGTGGCGGCAACAACAAGAATTTAAGTTCAAAAAGACTTGGACTCATTCAATATTCATTGCGACCGTGAAATACGTTAAAAAGTGTTCACAGGAAAGCAAGATTATTTGATAATTTGTGTTTAAATGCATTACGTAAATACTACAAAATCTCTCACAAAACGAAATGGCACAGTGATGTAACTTTGCATAACGGACCTGGGGCCCGTTTCTCGAAAGTCCCGGTATCTTAACGGGCCCGAAATCATATTTGAAGTCAAAGTCTCGAGAAAAGTTGGGTGTGTTCCGACCTCTAATGAAGTCCATTTTGTTTCTTTAGCTGATAACTTTACTACACCATTTTCAAAACGTTTGAGACTCCCATCCTTAATGGAAAACAAAAAAGCTTGAACGGGCCCGGTAATTACCGGAGCTTCGAGAAACGGGCCCTGACTCATTTACAAAGTTTAGACTCAAAAGAGAAAGTTCTAAACTCAACGTTTTTCCTTTTGAGCTTACAGTTTGTTATGCAGCTCGACATCTGTTAGAGCATCTTCAGGGAATTAGCGGATCACTCCAACACTCTTCTGTTTGGTTACTTCACTTTTTAATTTCCAATGGTCTCTCTCTAATACAACTTTTAACACTTCAGCTCTCGACTGATTACAGCGATTACTTCAACTCCAACTTCTACTACAACTTCAACTACAACTTCAACCGCAACTGCAACTCCAGATTCACTTCTCACGTTTCTTTTATGGGGTCAACCACATGATCCGTCAGATCACTGTCAAACTGTCAATTCCTTAATTTTATGCCAACATCAGATTCTGCGCAATTCGCATAAGATACTAGTGCGATTGCGCGCAAAGCTGCTTAGCATATTTTCCTTCGAGGCTACACGCAGTGACTAAAATATTTTCGTTCTAGATTTTAACTATCAATTTTCAGGTGGTTGACCAAGATAAAGCAACGTGAGAAATATAAAAATCACAATCTTTATTTCCATCAAGTCAAACCCAAAAATCACACTAAATTTAAGGATAAAAGTTGTTGTTAAATATTTCTCACAACATACGTGTCGGAAGTATAATCCAAGCTTCGTGGGTTGGGCTTTCCTTAAAAATTCAAGCCCGCCTATTCCATATCATTATCTTTTCGTGCACTCAAGTTTAAACATATTCAAAGAGACACCATAGCGCTAATTGCGATGTGTACACAGTACTTTCTACTTTTGCGGAAGGTGTAAACGAGGTATGAATTTTAATTAAACGAACATAGTTCGATGTCCAAAAAGAACAACTTAAGGAGCACAATTCGGCTGGAAAATTAGACAACAATTTCCTGACCAGTTATAGAATCACGAACGACTATTTCCAGGAAGAGCGCCTTTAAAAACTGGTCATCGAATTTATTTCATTATCTCGACTAACACCAAGAGAAACCAACCACAGCAACCGAGCAAACACAGCTGGAAAATTCCAAAAATAATGGTGTTCCATGAATATGAATAAACTCAAGTTTAATAACATAGTATTAGGGGAGAGTATAATTTTAGCAATAACGAAATAGAGAGTAAAGCAACCTTTTTTAATGCCCTGGAATATCACACGATTATATTACCCAATACCAAAAACAAGTTTCCCTTAACAAATTAATAACAAATGAGTCACTTAATAAAATACACTCTAGCTTGCAATTTTTGCATTTTTCTCTAACACAAGCACTTCCCACATCTCCAAAAGTCTTCAAGAGCTTTCGTTGCAGTAACGTCCCTGGATGACATGTGAACAGACATAATCACTAGACTTTCGACCATGTCACGGTTTTATTAAGCTTCTCCCCCCCAAAAGGGGGCCCGCATTTAAACCCTTTGTTCGTGTCCCCTACTTTCGCTCGCCTTGGGATCCGTGTGTGGTTTCTTTAAAAAGGAGGTACCAACGCCTTTCATGTAATATTGCACTCTTAGTCTTGCAATTTTCTTCACCACATCCGTGAGCTTCGTTACTGAGATCCTTAGGGATGCTCAGAGTTGGTCAGCAGTAATGTTGAAAAGCGCAACTTTTTATTGCTGGAATTACAAACAACCAAAATCCTGTCAATAAACTTGAAAAATAAGGGAGGCAATTAACTGACATGAAGCGTATGCCATCATAAGACAATCGCCAAAATGTCTATTTTAGAGTGGATTGTTTATTGGTGAAAACACATACTGTGATACAATAATATTTGAAAAAATTCACATTCTTTTGGTTCTTACTCAAGTAATGGCTGTTTGTGGACCCACACAGTGGTGTGGATCTAGGGGAGGCCTGATATCCCCCCCCTCGCCCCCCTATTTGGGAGAAGCAAGAAGGAAACGAAGCTCAAGCTCTGGAATGCCACGCAGCTACGCGACTTCATCTTCAAGGCAGGTTGGTAGTTATCATTTGCTTGTCTTCACAAAATAAATCGTTTCGGCTGTACTGTAATGCATCATGTACATGTAGCATGTGCGTTCGTACACTTGTCCGTCCGTCCGTCCGTTCGTTCGGTAGTCCGTTCGCTCGTTCCCCTACTAGGTTCACCTTCCTAATCCAGACCAATAAAATGTAGAAGACCAACCCTTTACCCAAAAACTGCAATTAAAATGTTAATAATATACTACAAATATCAATCTAGTAAGTAGAAAGAAAAAATGGAAAAAGGTAATAAATCGCGGACTACATTGATACTAGCAAGAGCAAGCTTTTTAAAATATTTACACGGTGGCACTTGGGACAATTAATATTGAAAGAACGTGCATTGTCGCCATCGAAAACATTAGTTAATCGCTTAAAGTAAAAGATTTGAGTTGGCGTTTGTAAGAACGAAGTGTATTAGCTACTTTAATATCTTCAGGAATACCATTCCATATTAGTATATACACACTCAGTGATCTTGGTGTTTTAAGCAATCTGATTGGTTCGCTATCTCTGGCTAATGAACATTATTCACCCCCTACCGAGTGAATAATGCGTAAGCCAAACAAAAATAGAGCATACTTTTGAATAAAGCATACTTTTGATTCACACTGATTTGAACGGTGTTT
>JAHPZR010050145.1:7500-17257 GCA_019787425.1 Platygyra sinensis | reverse complement strand
AAGGGCTCTTATGAGCCAACTCATTCGTGTCGAATTAGTGAATTTATGAGAAAGTGAGGGCAGTAAAGTTTTACAAAGTCATGATGACGATGCGTTTACAGGCATTCTTCAGGTTAAAAGCAAAGGTAGCTACTCAGAGGCATTAAGTGGACCTAAGTGTTGCAATAAAGATAGTGTTGTAAGAGAAAGAAAGCCGGGCCTTCGTAGGTTTACTTGCTGTTGTTCGTTTATGAGAAACCACTTTAAGTAAAGTGTTTGTTAGCCAGTTGCCATATTTGTTACCGTATAATAAATAAGTCTGGAGTACAAACGCAGACTGCAGACTGAGTTCAAAATGGAGACTGAGAAGAAAAAAACTGTTTTTTTTACGTCCGAAACGTGTCAGCATTCGGTTTTATAACTTGTACCTATTGTGACCCAATTGTCACGCAATCACCTCACAATCGTCGCATTCTTGGGGTATGCACTCAGCTTTTTTTTTAAATCTTGAAACGTGCACTTTAAACGATATGAAAAAGAACTCATACAATTCATTCTTACACCGTTTTAAGCTTTCAAGGGGTTTTCGGACTTGAGCGCGAGATCTCTGTATTATATAAAATGGAAACTCTAGTATTGCAATTTGATCTACATTGTACGTATAACACAATGGAGATGGCACTGGTTGAGGTCACACTTGAGCTTTTTTTACCATAGTAAACGAAAGTTTACCATGGTAAATGGGTTTTTCAATGTGACCGGCTTTTTTCACTTTACCATGGTAAACGGAAGTCTAGTCTGTTGCGTTAGTAACGGCGGTAGGATGAAAGCAAAGTTTAGTATAGTAAAACAATCTCAAAAAGCATGGTTTATCGCGCGTTTATCTAAACTTTGTTTAATTAGGTGACATCTTGTCATGAATTTTGAGAAGCATTTCGTGACTTAGCTGAATTTGCGTGCGCCCGCTATATACATGTGCTTTCGATCTCCTTCACGCCCAATCTTTTGACTATCAGCTAGTGGAATTTTGCGACTTTTGGAACGTTCTTTGCCATGTCCGACAACTTTTCGCGCAGTTCTCGGAAAGTAAATTTCAATTTATTCGTTTGAAGTAAAGCTATAATTTCGTGAATAAGAGGAATGAATATGTTCATTCAGAAATCGACGAACACTAATTTAAAAACAGCGATTTTCCGTTTTTAGGCCATGACAAAATAAAAGAACCACAATCGAAGCTACAACAGGTTCACGATCCATGGCGCAGTCACGAAAAATTAATTAAACTCACGCGAAGAAACTCATGTCTGTCATTAACTCGACATTTGAGTAGCACTCTTGTGACAAGGAACCATCTGGAAAATGTAAAAGTCAGCTAATGCGTTTTACCGTGGTGAACTTTGTTTACCTTTTTTATACCATAGTTAAGGGTTTTTACCTTAGTAAACGGCTAAGTGTGAAGTAACCTGGAAGGTTACTACGTGACAATAGGTAACTTATGTAATCAAATGTTACCACGTTTCTAACGAAAAAAAGCAGTTTTTCCTGTCAGTCTGCATTTTGAACCTAGTCTGCATTTTGTACTCGTTCTGCAGTCTGCATCTTGTATCTTAAGTCTGAATTTTGTACTCGGTCTGCAGTCTGCATTTTGTAATGACCATATGACCCGGCCGTATGACCGGTTTTTATTACGAGGTTGCCCGTGAAAGCAAATTTATCCTGAATGAACCAAACTCCACCGCTAAATCTTCGATTAAAAGCGGACATTAAAAGCACAATCCCCACTCAAAATCTTCCCTTTTATAAAAAGATGAAATTAAAGGCAGTCCGCTGATCCTACAAATTGTAAAGGAACGCCGCAAAGGACATGTTTCACCTACCACAACAACTTACGCAAACGTGAAAACAGCAGATTGTTATCGTTTCTCTCTGAAATTAAAAAAGACCTTCTGCAACGCTAATTACCTCACCGGAAATTAATTTGTTGTTTTAACCTTCCAGTATACCTGTTATCAATAACATTTTGTATTGCTTATACTACTGACAAAACCATTATCGATTAATTAATCACAAACAGTCTTTCTTTGACAGAAAATAGAAAACAGCTCATTGTGAAAAGTTCGTATAAAACTATAAACTGCAAATGAATTGTACGCTGACTTTATTATCACTCACTACACGAAAATCTTATGTTTCAGTGCACATACAACGCTCATGCAGTGCTCTGATAATGCTCATTTAATTCACTTCACGGCTGGCAAAAGTCCAGCCTTAGTATAACTGCGCTAACGAATAAGTAAATTAGACCTTTGTTCCACCGTGTGTGCGACTTGATTGTCGATCTAAACGTTTATGTATGTATGGACCTTAATTCGAGGTTAAATAAAGTCATGTTATGTTATGTTATGTTATGTTATGTTATGGACGATATGTTGTTATTATGAGTTTGCCCGTGAGCGCAAATTTCTGCGATACAGTAAAAACCCACATACAAGAACATGTGTTGTGGGGGTTCAGGCTGATGTTGTTCTCATATATGGCCAGCGGTAACACCCCAACTATAAATATCGTTTCTTAACGCCTCTCAACGCAGGAATGTTGAGATGGCCAAGTGGATAGCAAGTTTGTCTTGAAATCCAGCCATCGAAGTAAGACCGAGGTTCGAACCCCCGGCGCGCATTGCCTTGTTTCCTCCCCACCTTTACTTCCGGTTAACTTCTGCATAGATTAATAAATTTCCGTCCACCCCGATTAAAAAGTCCACGCAAATTCCCGGATGAAGCCCCAACATCGCTATAACTCATTCTTGCGCATGCGCGCACGAATGAGTTAAAAACCAGTTCAAAGCAATTTTTTCAAAGAATGTCAAAAAAAAACAAACAAACAAACAAACAAATTAAAGAAAATGACATACAGCTGTAGCATATAGATGCGAAAAAGAGGCTTAAATCCCCTGAAAAAACCTAGATGGGCGGCCAATCTGCAGTCTTCACAAAAAATCTTAGTTGCTCATGGCTACAGAGAGGCCGAAATGAAATTAGGAAGCATTCTCTCGTTCTGCGACAACGCAATAACAGTCATTATGTTAGCTATTAGTAGTTAGGATTTCATGATAAAATAATAATGGTCTCTATAGGTTACAAAAAAGGAGGTTCCTGAGACATTGACAGGGCTGACAAGTACATGTATATTTTTACTCACCACGAAAGCAAAAAATCCCCCATAATAATCTTGCCAAATTCACCACATGTAATCCTGTAAACTCTGCATAAGAAAATCCAGGTCTGAGGGCTAAACCTGCAACATAATGCAAGGACATAGGTTTCTATTTACCATGACAATATATGACCATTTATCTGTTCTTATTAAAATGAAAACTGAACATTTAAATTAAACCATCGGTATTAATTAATTTATGTTGTTATTGTAATTCTCTTTGTTCCATTTGTTTAAGTTAAATTTTTCTTTCAACATTCATAGAATATTAATAATTTACATGAGAATGGAAGAAAATAAAATCAACTGACTTAAATGTACCTTAAGCATTTTAACTTCCTTGTTTGCTCCGACTGTATTTTTGGTATAATAAGTTCTGTCATGAAGAATTCCATGACATTTATTTAACAGAACTACTAGCCCATCACCATCCTCGGAGACCCAGGGGCGGTTAGTTGGGGAGACAGGAAATAAATCGGGCAAAGAAATGAAGCGTCGCAGGTTTACAAGTAAGGCGGTAAAAGCCCCTGGGAACCGACTCTTACCAGACCATTTCCAAACGGCTCTACCAATGCTGCCTCCTGATTGGGCAGAAAAATCCTTCGTATTATTCTGCCCAATCGGCGAACAGCAGCTCGTGAGGTACTGTGGCGTGTTCTTACACGACGGCTTTTGCATCGCCATACTTGCTTGGTTCGTTCATCAACGTTCTGCGTGCGAGGGAAACTTCATTTTAATTTCTCTCGATAGCGGCGAAATATCGAAATGATAACTTGAGCGACCATTTCGGATGTTAGCACCAAGGCTATTCTAAAATGGACTGGTAAAATTATTTTTTTCGGACCGATCACAAGGTATCATAATCGTAACAGGTTGTTTCATTTCTATTGTTCTTTCTCGAATGTGTCTTTTGACAAAATATTTCTAAGCGAATAATGTAGTAAGTATCGACTCCTCGGATTGTCAGAATGAAAATTTCCCAAGCTGCACGCGGTATTCTGGTCCACGAATCATTCAAGTATGCGGCCGCGAGTTGTCAATGCTTTCGCACAGGTAAGCCGCCCTTTGATGAGTCGCGTAGTAGTTGTTGAAAATGGCTGGCCTTGTTTTAACTAGTAAAGACATCAAGGAAGCGATTTTTGAAAGTATTTTCCTGAGCAGAGGTTAATTGTCGTTCGCAAGAAAGATGTATTTGCTGCCCTGCCCATTCGAAAAAGCCTTTCTTAAAACAAAAATACGAGATATTTCAAGTTATTTCGAGGATTTTTATAGATATTTAGAAAATGTTTTTGGGACATTTAAACATTTATTTGAGAATTTCCGGAAAGATATTTAAGCGATTTTACGTGATATTTGTGTAAAGGATTAATTCAACCAGTTGCACTGACAGAGGTAGAAAAAACAGCTGACTCTGATGACAAGGAAGCAAAACAAGATTTCTTATTAAAGCGAAAAATCTACTTGGAGAAGGGGAGATGAATGGCCAGACACAATCTAACCAATAGAGAACTCCCCCCTGATGGGGAGGGGGGGTGCGGGGTTTTCCCGCAAATTTTGGATAGGGGTGTGTTATAAAGGTTCTTGAACCCTAACCCTATTTATACAAGAAAGCAAAAGCTGATACCTTTTTAAGACCCAAACCCTAAAAATGACAGCCTATTCAAGATAATACAATTTAGCTACCCTGTCAAAGGACCACACCAGAAACACAGCAAAAAAGAGTTAAAAAGGATACCCTATTTAAGAACTGAGAACCTCAAAAACCTTACCATATTCTACGGCACATACTTTTATAGCCTATATATATGGCAGTAACCTCCCCACCCCCAGTAGGCACCCAGCTGAAGACGCAAGTGTGAAGCACCTGTAGAGATTGCCTCAGAGAGTGTTCCACTGAGGAAAAAGTCAAGTGAATTGTCAGTTTGACTCTTCTGCAAAGCTCCTCAGCTAACAGATGCTGAGGAAGCTTTGTTAAACGAGAGGAGCAGGCTGACATAAAAAAGGCAAGGTCATGCCAATCAGCAGTGTGGAGTGATCAGACAACTCAAATTGAGTCATTTGGAGTTACTGCTTGGGTCATATGCACCTCAATAATTCTAAATGATCTTCGTATATCTGACCCACTGGAGTTCAATGAGGAGAACTGCATGTCAGTTTTGAGTGATCTTTACTTTTAATAAATAACAGTCACTCATTAATTATCAGATGTGTTGTTCCATAAATTATCCAAGACCCCATCACCATCATTGTCATAATCATTTGTTTAGAATTTTGGCTTCTGAGTGTCCCTTCCCCATTAATATTTCCACTGACCATCCATATCATGTAATGGGTATAATATAATCTGAATTCCATTGATAACAATACTGCAGTGGAATTGTTTAATACAGGGGAGTTGGGGTTCAGCACCCCAAAACAACCTGAGCAGTGGAGGTGCAGTAGATATTTTGTGGAACAACACAGAGTAGTTGGAATGGAATTGAAACTTTGAAAAATGAAGTAACAACACATGTTAATTATCAAGAACATCTTTGGATTGTTTCCAACCTCATATTGCCCAAAAAAGTATACGAACTTTCAGCCTCAGCTCACAAAAATAATAGACATTCTTGTAAAAAAAGAGTGCAACTTGCAACGGCTCTTTGTCATCGCATAACAACAGCCTAGTAATATAAATATGATTGCATTTTCTTGCATTTTCTCGACTGTACAACTGATGTAGACTGAATGTGTACATGTTCACTTAAAAACTTAATAGTGCTTAACAAAGTGCAAAGTACATGTCAAAGGTGACAGATTGAAATGAGATACGTTTCTAAGTATTTGACTCTCTTTCAATCTTTAAAATGGTGCTCTGGTGAAACCCGGGGGGGGGGGGGGGGGTTCTCCCTATAATGGCCTATACGGGGAGGCTCCGCCCGAAAGGGGTACCTTTTTCAGGCGTCAGGTATACAAAAGGGTAGGGATTTCACAAGTTGAGGTATATAAAAGGGTAGGGAAATCGGTTGTTTCACAACGTGAACTGAATAACTCTCGTTGTTTGCTTAACATTTCTTCTGGTAATGCTTGATATTTTCCCCGAATATTGTTCCTTAACTTCGTTTCAAGGGCTTAGAAAGGAGGTGCATTGTTCTAAAGAAAGTATGTGAAAGGGGCACCTTTTCTCAATAAAAGGTATATAAAAGGGGTACCTTTTCTGTCAAAATGGTATATAAAAGGGTAAGGGGTTGGACCTTGGGGCAGAGCCTCCCCGTACTAAACTTTGTTAAGTACCCCCCCCCCCCCCCCCCCCGGGGTGAAACTGTCATTGTCGTTAAAAGTATCATAAAAAAAATTGAATTTGGCTGAATACATGCACATGCAGTTAAGTGAAGACTGTGTGTAAATCAAATTAGGCTATCTTACTGTAGGATATGTATATCTTACTGTTTGGGAATACAAAAATTATCTGGAACTGATCACTTCATATAAAGGCTGTAGAAATGCACCTTGTTAGGTGGTCATGCAGTTCCAGATTTGCCCACAAGTCACATGCCACCAATAGAGAAATATTGGAACATTAAGCAGGCCGGCTTGACACTTTTGAGACATACTAGTGGCAGGTAAACTCAACTGATCACATTTATACTTATATAACTGCTATAAGGGACAGCAGGCAAATAAGTTAGTAAGAGTATTAGTGTGCTTTTGACTGAACATTGCACTTTGCCACATTGTGGTAGTCTTTTCTCGTAATCTTGTGAGGCACACAAGGTAAACTGAGCTAACATCTTCTCCATCTGACCCAGCTCTCCACTACTTGAGTCAACAAAATGGAAATTGCATTATTTCATTTTGAATAATTTTGATGTGATATCAAAGTAATATTTGTAACTAAATTTAAAAGTAAACAAACATCTTGACGGTGTTGTTTACTTTTTTTTTCATTTGAACTATTAAATGGGGTACATAATAATGAGTGATATTTTCATTAAGTATGTTTAAGCTTTTGAATGTACTGTTTGCACGATTTGACTTGCAGAAACCCCTATTTTAAAATTAACAGTATACAATTTTGATCCATATACATATAAATATTGTAATTAATTTAAATTTTCAAAAAAGATGTACATGTATACTGTCTTGAGCATGTCAATTACAAATGTTTAAATTAACAACTTTATGAAGGTTCACCTAAAAAAGGGCCATAAAAATGAGCCAAATTAAAAGAACTAGAAAGTTAGTGCAGTACCGAAGGCAAAAATGTCAATTTTCTTGTGAAATATACTTTTTACGTACATACACTTACTTTATTATATTTTATTTTCAAATACATTAAAAATTTCAACATCCCCGCGGGTAGCTATACTAATCTAGGCTTAATCTTGGCTTATGATTCCTCAGGCGATCTTGTGCTTGTCAATAAATCATAACCATGATTTTTGCACAAGTATTGTTAAGGCTATGATTCCAGAGATGCTGCCCACATGCTTTCAGGCATCCCCCTATGAATTAATGGGTCACACAATCAAGGTGATGATTCCACAAATGTCTTGCAACATCAAGGCTTTGATTCCTTGTACTTACATAATGTGCTGTTGATTTCACGAGGGCTGGTTAAACCAGCGTTATGATTCCCCTAGCACACAGTCATGATAGGTGACTCATTAGAACGAATTCCTGTGATATCCTACGAAACCTTGTGATCGGTCCGAAAAAAATAATTTTACCAGTCCATTTTAGAATAGCCTTGGTGCTAACATCCGAAATGGTCGCTCAAGTTATCATTTCGATATTTCGCCGCTATCGAGAGAAATTAAAATGAAGTTTCCCTCGCACGCAGAACGTTGATGAACGAACCAAGCAAGTATGGCGATGCAAAAGCCGTCGTGTAAGAACACACCACAGTACCTCACAAGCTGCTGTTCGCCGATTGGGCAGAATAATACAAAGGATTTTTCTGCCCAATCAGGAGGCAGCATTGGTAGAGCCGTTTGGAAATTGTCTGGTAAGAGTCGGTTCCCAGGGGCTTTTACCGCCTTACTTGTAAACCTGCGACGCTTCATTTCTTTGCCCGATTTATTTCCTGTCTCCCCAACTAACCGCCCCTGGGTCTCCGAGGATGGCCCATCACCAAAAATCAACATGCACACGTTGAAACGTAATTATACTTCACGGTTTGTTTTGATCTTTCAATTATAGAAAAATTGTCTATCTCGTAGATCCACACATTTTAAAGTCCACAAGCTACATGTGAGGTCGATCTAATTTAATTCAGGACCCATATTTATGAGAACTGGTTTGTTTCAAAGCTTCGATCGACCTTAAAAGTGCGAATTTTGGTTTGCTTTTTCCACATTAATTTTTTTTAAAGTTATATTTTACGATACAAACAAAGTCATTACACAGAGTAACGTACCTGCAGTGTGTCGGAAATCATTGTAGGTTTGTACCGGGATAGAGAGCCATGTTGATTGAACTTCAGTGTCGTTCTGTTCGATAAGTTCCAACATTCGTGTGTTTCATTCCGGGAAAGGTTTTGCCCATCCAATTTAAGCAACATTACAGCACACAAGGAAGTGTTTCAAAACACCATTAGAGAATCGCATATTCATTCAAAACCTCACCGAATTCATCGTTTTTCAGCCAAACTGATCGAGGCCACCATTTTGATAATCCATTGACCAGGCGATAATTCAAGCCGATAAAGACTAGAACCTAGCCACTTTCCTAACTTGGGCACAGGGAGCCCTCACATCTGTTTAGAATATGAATAAAAGATCAAATTTTGTGTTTTGTGGCAGCCATTTTGAATTTTTAATATGCGCGTGGTCCGCTAGTGCGAGGTCTGGGACCAAGATAACGGAAGTCTGGGACTCGCAAATTTCTCGGAGGATCCGATCACCCACCGAAAATAATAAAGTGATTTTATTAGATCTCCGAGCAGGCTACGAGCGATTTCCGTAATCTCGGTTCCAGACCTCGCACTAGCAGACCGCGCAATTTACCACGCGCGGGTAACACGCGCGATAAAGGTAATTTGATCTTTTACTCATATTCTAAACGGATGTGAGAGCTCCCTGTGCTTGTGGGCGTGTACTAGGGGGTTAACAAGACCAGAACCGGATCGGACCGGATCGGACCGGATCGGATCGGATTGACAAAACCAGGACCCGATCGGACCGGATTAACAAAACCTGGATCGGATTGTGTCCGATTGACAAAACCCGGACTGAATCCAAAAAAAAATCGGATCACTACAAATTTCTGTCAAAGTAGTCACTTAACATTTCATGATCAAGTTTTGGCCTAGAAATACGACGGCCTTTTTTCGCAGCTCAGGGAAGCAAAGTTGTAATGCTCTTATTCTTTGGCCATTTCAACTTCAGTGGCCTGTTTGGTTCTATAGTTGTTTTAATCTTAAGATTATTTTCAGAAACACTCGCCGCATTAAGTCTTTTTCCCCCTATAAAGATAGACTCAGCCGCTCCCTTATGTCTAAAGTCGTTTATAAGGCTAGCTGCTGGGATTGTAATGATTGTTATATTGGGAAAAAAAAAACGCAGATTGCATGACAGAAAGACGG
>JAHPZR010050144.1:7500-11048 GCA_019787425.1 Platygyra sinensis | reverse complement strand
TGAAATACGAGATACGTCAAAAACCCGCTCAACTTGTCACGCAACTTGTTTCGCTGCAACTTTTGGGTCGACGTTTCGTGTTTTTCACCTTGCGCGATCAACTTTTCGCGCAACAAATATTCTTGTTGCGGGTTGAAGAAAGTTGTTGCGAAAAGTAGAGCGCAATTTCTACTTTGAGCAACAAATTCTGGCTTTGTTGCTCGTTTTTCATGAAACTTGCCACACCAAGCAAGTCAACCAATCAGCACGCTGCATTTCTTCAACCAGCAACAATCGTTTTTGTTGCGCGATAAGTTGATCACGCGAGGTGAAAAACGAGAAACACTGACCCAACACTTGCAACAAAACAATGTTGCGCGACAAGTTGAGGGGTTTTGTATCTCGTTTTTTGCCGCCTTTGCCAACTATCTTCAAGAGCTTTTTTTGCTGACGTCATTGTTTATGTTTCGCCTCATAAGCATATTGTTCCTGACTTCATGTCAAGGGTTTAAGGTAATTCCCCTGAAATAAAATTGACAATAGATTTTCGTTCAAACTTTGCCCACTGACATTTTATCATATGAGAACTTCAATTTTGAAATTAAAAAGGGGGGTGCCCATACTCATTAAGGAGCACTGGGGCATTAAAAATGATCCATTTTGGCATTATTTAACACTTATTACAAGAACGCATTCCCAGTAATAATTGTAAATTTTTGTGACCGAGACTCGTGAGAACACGCATTAAACTAGAGTCAATGCGTTGTATCGGACACAAATAAACTTTTTAAGTTTGATTTAGACAGAAAGCTGAATCCTTGATTAAAATTTCAACCAAATTTCTTGACATGGTCACCATAGGGCAAAAAAGAAAAGACCACAGTTTACTTGCTATTTTCGCTATTTATTCAATTTTCAGCAATAGAAATCAGATCAGTCTTTCCTCAAGCAAAGTTTATGATAAGTTGATTACAATGACTGGAAAAAAAATTTGGGTGCCCATGCTCGTTGGTGAGCTATAGCCATTTTTCAACTGAAAGAGCTCAATATCAAGGCAAATCCACCATGTTTTCAGTGTGCACGTGCACGAGAGCGCGCTAAATGACGCCATAAATTATGCGCAGAAAGGATGCGCAGTGCAATTGTGAGGAATAACCTTAAAGAAGGGATGCAGTGTTCTAAAGAAAACGGTTGCTATGTGAGAAAAAGACACCTCTTCAATAAAAAGCATACGAAATAGGTAGCTTTTCTGTCACAATGGTATACAAAAGAGGAAGAGGTTGAGCGTCTGGCCAGAGCATACTTAATAGAGTGAAAAGCGACAAAATTCTTTGTTGTATGTTTTAGTTCTCTGTTTTGGTCTTGACCCTGCACAAAACACAATAGTTGTTTACTACTGATCGAGGAACTAACAGCAGAAATGTGTTGGTTACGTAATTCATTCATAGTGTATGAGGACAAAACAAAAGATTGTGCAGGGTTGTGGACCTTCCAACTAAATCTTAGCATCTTTGTTTGCTCCTTTGATGTTTGCCGGGCTTCATAACCAGTCCCCTCTATTAATTATGGTACGAGCCTCCAGAAATAAAACTTCCTACATTTGCCCTCTCTCCCCTTCCCCGGCTCCCAGGATCCTAGTACCAGATTAACTGTGCACGAGTTGCTGTCCAAAATGACACGGAAACTGCTTGAAATGAAGTAAGCTCCATAACCACACATTGATTATTTACATAGATCATTGCCTTTACCAGTTCCTCCAAAAGCATGCATGTCCAGTTGCTCGAGTATGTACATGAGGAATGTGTTGACTTGAGGTAACAGACCAACAAGAAAGATTAAAGGGAAACCAAGTATAAAACCTGCAAGAAACCAAACAAGGTTCAGTATCTGTGATAATTCAAATTATCATTCAATTTCTATTTGCCATGTTGTTTATCCCATCAGACATTGTGAACATGGTTGATTTATGAAGAAAATAAAGATAACAAATTCCAAAAAAAATTTGCCAAAGAAATCTGCCAAAGTTTGGTCCTCCTCTTTACTCTTTCTCATCAGGCTTTTTGTCTCTTCCACTAATATTTGAAGGAGAAAACAATTAATATTTTTGTATTTTAGATTGCAACGTTTTCACCACAAAATGTAACTGGTCTAGATGCCAGTCTAGAAAGGAAAATCTAGACTTAAGTCAATATCAATTTCAGCCAATCAAATTCTAGAATTTGGTAGTTCTTAGTCATTGTGAGACACAGCGCATACAGTACAGTACCGATGTTAACCCCTTAACAACAGAGCATGAGGGTCATACTAGGGAATATTGGCCCAAGGTCATAGCAGTACAGACTGAGCACAGCAAGGTCCATACAAAAACGACCATGGGACAATACTCTGTATTAACAGCAAGGTGCAAGCCTGCTACCGTACATCAGGGTTAGTAAGTGGGCTATTTTATGGAACAAAACAAAACAAAGGGCTTATGACCACCTTCATGAAAACAGACCATGGGGCAAAAAAAACAACAACCGCGAAAGAACCATTCAGAAATCTCTGATTTACACAAGACAACCTTGACATGTATAAATTTATTTATTCTGTATAATTAATACAGGACGATGACAACGTACTGAAAAGAGTACAAAAGTATAACGATACACTTTAATGCTAGTGGTAGGAGGTGAAACCCACCAATAAGGAAGTCTCGAGTGTATGTCAGTGAAGAGTTGGTAGCAAAAGGGATGCCGTAAATAGTGAAAGTGACCAAGTCTGACTTAACACATTTATCCAGCACCAGGACACATATAGCCAAAACACAGAAGTATGTAGGCCGGCTGAACACAATCATGTGGTTGTGTCCCTAAAGGAAGAAAATTAAAAAAAATCTCTTTTAAACATAGTCCAGATATCTACCAAGTGTGTGCATTTTTTAATTATGATACATGTGTTGATCTAAGTTGCGCCAGGTTTGTATCCCGCATAAAATGATTTTCTTTCCAATACAACCTCAAGCCTGGATCTTACATGCTACTGAAATACCTCCCATGTAGACTGTGGCAATACAGCTTGACCTGTTAATTCATACCGGTTACCTCAAATTCCCATTTAATTGAAATCAAACCCACTTCTGTTGGGTTTGCCCTTCAGTCATTCCATATCAGTTATTTTGAACTCCTGCTATTTCAAACTAGTTTTTTATTTCCCCGGGAGTTTTAAATATCAGGGTCAAGCTTTTCTGCTACATGATAATATCTGCCTAATGCGATTTTAATTCTTATCTCAGCCCGATTCTGAGAATTCATATGAACTTGTTCTCCAAAATCAATGAAGCTTTTTGTAAGATAACCTAGTTTAATCAACTGTGTTGATAATGTGAATTGGCCACTGTCAAGAGGTTTGGTGGCCAATTCACGATATCAACCCAGTTGATAAAACCAAATTATCTTGTTATTCTCCCACCGACACAGCACCACAGTTTCTTTAGAAACTTAACCCCTTTAAGCTTTTTGTTACTTTGGTAGCCCTACTAGGTATGTTTAATCCCAGTGTTTATTTCAGGACCTGGTGTTGAAACTCAA
>JAHPZR010050143.1:20000-32138 GCA_019787425.1 Platygyra sinensis | reverse complement strand
ACATCCATAGCGTAAATTAATGTGTGTAGGTGCATGTATATTTATTGGTCATGGACTTTTTTCAGGTTGGTGGCTCCTAAAGGAGCCGTTTGTTTTTTTTCGCAGTAAAATGTTTTAATACTGCGTCGCTGCTCCACGTGCCTCCACAACAGCAGGAATAACTTTGTTGAGAACGTGGTCGATGTATCGCGTACACTTGTCAACGGTGACCTTCCTTGCCCAGAACTTTTTAATTCCGGCAACCAGTTCCTGTTTGGTTTGGGGCTTCACCTTGGTTTCAAGGTAGAATTTCAGCTCGTGCCATACGTTTTCTATCGGATTTAAATCTGGGCTCTCTGGGGGGGTTCGCCACCAGTTGATTCCTGATTCCTCTAAAAAGGCCCGAGCTCGTCTTGATGTATGCTTGGGGTCATTGTCCTGCATGAATCTGTGGTCTGGAAGGGTTTCGTTAATAAAAGGGCAAAGCGTTGTCTGAAGAATGTTGCAGTACAGTTCGGCATCCATAATGCCATCAAATATGCAGATCTTTGTGGCTCCGTGTCTGCTGATTCCGGCCCAGACGTGGACTTTGAGCGGGTGCTTGGGCTTGGGTTTCCTTTTTGTCGGTTCACCAACCTTTCTATAACAAGTGCGGCGGTACTGTTCAAGGGAGACGGAACATTCGTCGCTGAAAATAACGTTATGGAGAGTGTCGCCACTCTCCATAACTTGCAGAGCGTACTCGAGCCTTTTAGCCTTGTTGGCGTCTCTGATCAACTGGCAATAAGCAGTACGCTGCAAGGTCCATCCCTGCTTGTTCCGTGATCTTCTAACTGTGGAGGGGTGAACCATGATTCCACGCTTAGCCAGTTTCTTTTGAATCTGTCTGCTGGTCGCCTCATCGTTCTTTCTCATCTGATCTTCAATGAAAGATTTTGCTTCCACCGAAAGTTTCGTTGGCCTTCCAGATCTGTGAAGGTTCTTTGTGGATCCAGTGTCTTGAATCTTTTTTATGATTCGGGTAACGCTTGCAAAGCTTACTTTTAGCCCTTCGTTCGAGAGCTCTTTGAATATTTTCGCCGGACGAAGACCTTGCTTGTAAAAGGACTCAATACGACTTCGCGTGTAACTCGTAACTTTTGGCATAATTGCAACAAGATGGAATGAACACTCTACTCAGTAAACACAGTGTATGAAGCAACCTATTGCTATGGCAACAGGTCAACATTCAAAAGTTGTGTGGAGACTGGATCGAGCGAGAACTCACATGGCCTTGTTGAGCGTGACAACTGGCCGCGATTCTGTCTTAATAACAACTAAGCTATGTGTACGGTGGCCGGAACTCAAGCTAGTGTGTCGTGTCTTTCAGTTTTACTTTCTACAGTGGACCGTGAACAGGTAAGTTTCATTTCCAGAATGTGAAACCTTTAATTAGAGGTGTACTCATAGCCACTTGGTCTACGGTAATGTTTACATGTCATGTTTGTGATGTGAGGTAGACAGAATGAAGTGAGTTACATGTAAATGTATCATTTACAGCAAGCAACAAATCATTTAATACAAACGAAAATTCGCTCGAAAGATCGTTAAGTGCCGTGAAAGTTCGTTCGAACTATCACAGAGTGCCATGAAATTTCCCTCGAACTATCGCGGAGTGCCACGTAATTTCGCTCGAACTATCGATGAGTGCGGTGAAATATCGTTTTCGCTCAAACAATAGGACTCCGGAAATAACGTTGAAAAATCGCTCCAAACGTAATTTCGCTTATTATCGTCGCATATTCGCGAAATTCGCCGAACTACGTTTGCATTACTTTTGCACAATACTGTATTTACGCAGGGACTCCTGGGATACCTCCTTGGGCTTTGGACTCTCCCTGGTTTGGGGGGGGAGGGGGGGGGGTGGTGGCAACAATATAAACAGAAAACCTCACTACAAAGCTAAAACTAACTCAAATCAAAATTATCACTTATCGTGGGTTAGCCTGATTGAGTCAGGCTTGGAACAACCCTGCTCAAGAGCTCTGCTTTTAGGCTTGACTAAATCTAGACTGCGAGCAGTCTCTTTCTTTTCCTAGCGTTTTCCTTGCATCTTCACCACTTGCCGCAAGAAGCACGGGCGTGGAGGAAGAAGAAGAAAAGAAAGCCTCTCCCCATTCCCTCCTCGTTTCTTTCCCTAATTTGCATGATTTTCACAGAGTTCTGCATGCAGAGGATTTCAGGAACAATAACCGACTACTAGTAGTCTAGAATAAATCTCTATGTTATACTGAAATCAAGCAGTCACAAACTAAACTTGTTTTGTTTTTTCTTCTCCAATGGTTCATCTTTCCATCAGGAATGAGGTAAATAACCTCTCTGTGTGTTATAAAACAGCCCCAATTGTGAGACATCAACCTGGGAATCCTACTGGGCAACAGTTCACATATTCCAGTGTTCCTCACCCTCTTGGACCAAACAGACAGGAATGGTTAGTTGTCATGATCATGATACATGTACATGTGCATGTATAATACTAATAATATTCAAAAGTGCTGTACATAAAAAGAAGCCACAAGTAACAGACTAAAGCAAAGATCTATAAAAAGCATAAAATGTGTTGACATGATATACATTTAGCATATTTGAATTTATTTTACTCTCATTGAGAGGACTTGGAATAAATGTAAGTCTGTAGAAAACCTACAGTGCATTAAGGTGGCTATTAACAATTTCCAGTACTTTCCAAGACTTAGAGTTTGATGGGTCATTATAACCACTCTTTATCGGTTAATGCCACAATCATGGTATCAACAAACTGCCCAATCATCGGTGAACAAGTTGCTGTTAATTTTGTGGCACAATAGGTTACCATAGCAACAATATGACCTGCTAAAAACACCCTTAATTTTAGCTTTAAGCACTGATAACTCAAAAACGAACTTGGTGACACCCATTTTTTATTATCGAATTGTAATCAGCATGATAAGATGCAACTTTTTGCAAAGTTTTAAAAAATTCTGCGAAGGGGGTTCAGAGCCACCTTAAATTTTCGGAGTCAAGTTTTTTTGGAGTCAAGTATTACAATAAAAAAATTAAAAAATAAAAAAAGTTACAAAATTAAGAAAAATACTTTAAAAAATTAAAAATTAAGAAAAATAAAAAAAAAAAATAAAAAATTGGTACTTTTTGTGGTGGCCCTTCGTTTGCTGAGGACCCCATTTTCAGACTTTCCAGCACATGGTCCTGGCATGTATACACTATCATGAGGGATACACGAAGTAGCTGTGGTGGTCCGCTGACCTGGAAAGCTCAAATCCATGATGGCGGCCATCGAGTAAACTTTGATCGCAAATTACCCTCTTCCTGTTTTGATGTGCAGTATAATTCTGTAATTTCAATAAATTTAATGAAGGTTTACAAGGTTTTCAATTAACGTAAATTGTATTTGTTCTAAAATAAGGTAAGGACAAAACTGTGTTTGTTACTGATAATTTCTAGAGTCGAAGTGACTTCCTCTGTAACCTCAGTGGAGTCATCGGAACAATTTTAGCGTAAAATACGCCAAATTTGGCGTATTTGCGAACCCTGCTGATATGTTTGTTGTTTTATACAAGGGAATATGTTCATATACATGTATTTGAACTGCAGAGAATGATATGAAGATGTGATTGTTATGCACTGGTATCGCAAAGGTCATGGGTTCATAAATTCCATTCAGGCCTGAATTTTTTTCAGGCTTTAATTTCACATCCTGCATAAGTTGTGTGCATAACTACGATGATCAATTGTGTCTTCAGAACTTTGGTTTTATAATCAACTTGTCCGATCAATTGTCGGTCAAAAAAGAAGTGATCAGACGAGTGTTTCCTTTAGCCAGGAAAACAGTGTTAGTATATATAGAAGTTTTTCTGGGAAATGAGTGATTGCCAGACAACTAAGGCTAAAAATGCAGAAGACAATGCTGTACAGTTGTGATGTATTTAATTGTGTTATGTTTACTGCAGGTATGGTCAGGTCCAGGCTACAGGACCCTGGCAACCACAGCTAGGTTACCAGGCACCACCTCCTGTTACTCCTAAAGTTGGGGTATCTTCAGGTACATCTGCAGTCATGTTTTTTACAAAGAATCATTAAAAGCAGTTCGTCTTGTGTGATTGTCAGCATTAGGCTGGTTTTGAAAAGAACTGTTGTTGGTGACTGTCAATGCGACAACCAGAGCAGAAGTCATTGTCAGAGTCAAGTGAATAGTGTTAGTCAGTGAGGGTATAATCTGGTCTGTTGAAAGTGATTGGTCAGTTTAGCTGTGATGGTATTGGCTGAAAGACTTGTTTTAAGTTTGTCAGCAGTCATTGGTCGGCTCTTGGGACTATTTGACTTTGAATGACCTTTTTGATGTGGGCATGAATTCTGGAGAAAAGATCTTTAAACTTGTGAAATCATTATTTTTAAGTTAAAGAAGCCCTGGGTTTTGCTTATTGTAATTTACTTCTTAAAGCAGTTTTTTAAGAAAAGAGCAATTCCATACGAGGCTGGGCTGCTGCCTAACAGGCAGCAGGAGGGCGAGTGGCGAAAGTTTTGTTTCGGGAGCCCGAGTGGGCTCATTCCCATCTTATCTGCCCGCTGACTTAAATCCTTGTAACCAGAAATTACATACAATTGCTGATTGTAACTTTAACACACCTACATAAAAATTCCTTTAACAAGCTTGCCATCCATCTCCAATTATCATACATATTTGAGGGTTTTCACTATCTAAGAAGATCGTACAGCGGGGCCTCTGGCATGGTTCATGAACGAAAAAAGATGATCACGGATCACGGATGTAAAAATTTCGTTTTCCGGAATCACAAAAATGAGCAAGTAAGATACTCTTTCCTATAACCTGTTCGTACACTAGAAATAGTGTTTCAAGAAAGAAAAATCGGGAATGGCTTAGTCAATGCTCCATATTATTGCAAATCGCATATACCTAAGTTACTCTCAAAAATCATGTAAAATAGAGTGGCAAGATCACGAATATCGTTTAAAATTCAGGGTCTTTACGGGTCACGCAAAACCTTCAGTTCATGAGTCACGAAGAATAACACACATTCTGACCGGCGGGAATGTTTCTAACCAGTAAAATCAGTCATAACATCATTCACGCAATAAATTATATTCATCTCAAAGCTGTCAACAGGACTTCATGGATTCAGCCAATCAGATCTTGATACCAGGAGCTGGTATCACAGAATGGCGGCATCAGTAGAATATCTACAGGCTCCCAGGCGTTCCCTATCCTTACCAGACTGCTCTTGGCTTGCCCCGCTTGTCCTAGACCTTAATTATCACACTCGGCTTGCTTACACTAAATCCATATGTTAAAATTCTCACTTGGCTTTGAGGAATAGGGGAATAACACAAAACAAATTGCATCAAGGATGAGGGATGAATAATTAATTTCTTTTTTTTTATTCCCCTAAGCATTGGAGCCAAGTAAGAATTTTACTATATCGGAATTGGCCGGAATTGATAAAGGAAAATTTGTCTAAGTAGTCCAATTTTGATATATTAAAATTCAGGCCTATCTTGGGCTTTTTTTTTGCCCAACACTTCCTTACTAAGTATAAAGGTTTTTGTACCAGGATAGGATCATGCGGAAAAAGTAGATCTTTGCAAGGGCTATTGGAATTCAGAAAGAAAAATTGTGGTAGCCAAGAGTTTTTTAGAGATAATTAGCCTTGCATCTCAACAAAAATGCTGCTGACATCAGCATTTTTCTGAAGAAAGAAGGAAAGGATATTCCTTCACAGATTTGCTTAGAATTTGCGTTTACATACAGAAAAGCAAATGCATTGATAAAGATCTTAAAACTGCATGGTAAGTACCCCAATAAGAACCATTTTTGGTATGTTTTTAGTAACAAAATCATTGCAACAGGGCTTCTAATATCTCTGACAGCCTTCCTCTGGTTCAGCTTAAATGCAGTGTAAATACCTTTTGCTCACCTCCAGAAACTAGACACTTATAAAATTGGCATGCCACTTCCATTTTATACAGTGTAACATAAAATGTAGGGCTAACCACACGCTTTTTAAGGTTATTGATCTTTTTCCAAACCTTTCACGGTTCTCGTTACATTTTTTCTTGTCACCTCCCCAGAAAGTAAAACATTTGCGTATCTTGCACTTGTTTTGCTCGCATGCTACGCCATCTGCAGGTAGTGGTTAGCGATATGCTTCTATTCGTGTTCCTGGTTTAATTACAGGTTTGATCACTGCAGGAATTATTTGCATTCATTTTAGTTGTGTACTCGGAGGTGTAGTTGATTGTGTCAAATTGTCAACCCAACACACACATGGTTCTCGTGATGCACAGAACTTGAGCGCACTGACAAAAGTAGGCACCGTCCTTTATGCACCGATTGAGCCTCTCTAGTTTCTGAAAGGAGTTATGGCTCAAAAGAAAACATCATTGCAATTCTTCTGTGTACTAGGGCCTTATAGTTTCAATTATCAAAAGAATTGTTATGAGAATATACTCATTTCCTCCCAACTAGCCACCAGTATAATGCAGTTATGCCATGTCAAAATCACCTTTTATAGTTTATAATAATGCCCCAGGCCCAAGGGAGGAAAGCACATTTCTGTGAGGCGAAAGTCAATCCCCCTCCTCCTCTCCCCTCCTTCTGCTCTCCCTCTCCCCTCCCCCTCCTCCCCCTCCCTGAATGCCTCATTTAGTTTTTGTTTGATTTTATTTGCAGCTTGTATTTCATTATTTGTACAATGTATTTGTTTCTTGTAAATAGAATGGCAAAACTCAAAAATAAAAGCTGCAGCATTCACATGTACGGAGCACCAGCTATTGAATTGTTTATTTTGTTCAGTTCCACCATAAATAGTATTCTTCCTCAGACATGACCAGATCATTTTGCAGAACGCTTGATTAAAAAAGTTTGATAGATACAAGACCATCAACCTCGTTCCCAGGGTCTCTCATCTCTCATCATCTCCAGGGGGCAGTAAGATGAGAGACCCTGGGAACGAGGTTGATAAGACCATATGGAAAATCTCACAAGAGAGAACAGAGCTGTCCTCAGGTCCCTTCCCTAAATTTCCAAAAGTCACTTAATCCCCCCAAATCCTCTCCAACCCCCAGTATTGACAAAGGCAAATTTTATGTTGGGCTCCTATAAAATTTCCTTTGGCAACAGCCTTGCCATGTTACTCAAAGGTTCGCTCATATCAGTCACCATTCAATGCAAAATTCACGAGTTTACTCACAGAGCACTTTGATTATCTTCGTTGTTTGTAGCTATTGAAGGCCTTCCTTTTGAAGTTAACTCCAAGTTTGATATCTTATGGAAGAAGTCTGGGTAAGTTGAGAACTCTGTTTGCCGTCAGTTACCAACAAATCAATCATTTGATTGACCAATCCAAGGGCATGGCACTAGTCTGGTTAGCTGTACTTTATTGTACCATAGAAGAGAATGGTTATGAAATCCATAATGACCATAATTACTAATTGCATCAATTACAAAATTCAAGTTTACTAATCTCGACTTAGTGATCCATGTCGAAGCACTTGTACAGTGTAGATAAATTTCCTAGTCTTTATTTTTTGCTTATCGATGTAGATGTTTTATGTTTCTTTTGCAGCCCGCAATTCCCAATATGCAAAGCTTATCTGTTAGCGACATTAACACAAAGGTACGTTGAATAAAATCATTTTCCTAAGAAAGCAAGGGGTGTCACTTTTTGTCTCAAATGAAAAAGATGGTGATTCCCCAGAATTGCAATTTTCAATTGCAATTTTGACCTTGAAACAACGACTGGAGGAAAGTTTTGAGTCGATGCTGTTTAAATTTTTTCCATAAATTGTATATTACATTGTTGCATATGCGTGAGACTCTACCTGTCACGTTTTCTTCCTACTTTGCTTCCAGCTACCGCAAAATGTAACGTGAATCAATGGAATAACGCACGTGTTAGGCCTGGTTCATACGTCGCATTTCTGTTGTGTCGAGTTCAATTCAATCGAGTGCGCAAGCAATGGGATTGTCGATTCAGACGTCGCATTTGTGTCGAACTTAATTCAGAATACTGTCGGGTATGTCGGTAAGCGGAAAATGTTTTTCAACGTAGAATATTCTGCATGGCGGACGAAGGTACTGAGCGACGAAGCATTTAAATTTTGCGAAAAATAATCTCTTATGAGTGTAACTACTGGGGCAATCAGGACGAGAGAACACCGCAGGATTATCTTCGTTGGAAAACATCTCTTGTCTATGACATTACCCATGAAGGATCGCAAACTCATTGGAAATACAAGGCACTGTAGACATTTATCCTCGATCAGTTGAACAGAACAAACTGAGATATGTCACCATGATTTCAGATGGAGATTGCAAAAACCATGCAAGTGTTGTGGAACTAAAAACCTTATGGTGACATTGCTATTGAAAAAGAAGACTGTGTTGGTCATGTGCAGAAGAGAATGGGACGAAGGCTGCGTGATCTCAAGAATACATATAAGGAAGGAAGCTTGGAGAGGAAAGACCATTTGGCTGACAAAAAAAAATTGTCTTATTTCAAAAATACTAGGTAAGGCCATACGTAGCCATAAGCAAAACAAGGAGGGAATGAGAGCAGCTATCTGGGCAATACTGTACCACTCTGCTTCCTCAGATGAAAACCCACAACATGACTACTACCCGGAGGGTGAAGATAGATGGTGTGGGTGGCAGCGGGATCAAACAAAAGGAACTAACAGTTACAAACACAGGTCTCCCTTGGTCCCAGCTGTAGTAGAAGTTATCAGCCAACTTTTGAAGCCCTATCTGCAGACGACTTGATCGCTGCCTTGAAGGAGCCAATCAAAACAAAACGAGTCCCTGAACTCTGTTGTTTGGGGCTTATGCCCAAAAGACCCATTTGTTGGCCTTAATTCTGTGAGGCAGCATGTGCAATGGCTGTAGTACGCTACAATGTTAGTGCACACACCACTGGAAACATCATGAAGAAGTGTAACCTTACTCCAGGGAGGTATGTTTCTGAAGCTGCTGACAAGGAAGATGGCAAACGCATATACTATGCGAGAAAAAAGTCAAGAGTTGGTGCCTTGGAAGCCAGACAGCAAAGGAGGAGTGAGCGAAGGCAGGAGGAGGAACTCAACATCAAAAGAGAGGGGGACACTTATGTTCCAGGAGGATTTTGAGAGACTTGATCAAAAGTGAAAAATAATCTTTGAACTTCTCAAAATTTGTTTCCGGGCCAAATCATGTGCTGTTTGGCAAATGTAGATGCAAAGGTTTTATGAAAAGTACCTTTAAACCATTCATTAATTTTTTTAGAATCTTTGATAATTTCTTTATCCAATGAACCTGTAAAAACCTTTTGTTTTAATAACCTGAAATGTTTGTAGCATTTTCAGTGATGTAGTGTGTTGCTATTTTGGGGGCTTTAAATTTCTCCTGTCATTTTGTAATTGGTAAGTTGACCACCAATTTATTTTTTAGGTTTGTTGGACAGGGTTATGTTTCCTTCCTAACAGGAAAGTTTTAATTGGCCCCCTGCATAGTAAATTACCTTTCGCACTTTTGCCACAAGATGAGTGACTGCGCAATCAGAAACTTGGGTCTGTTTGGGGCAGTATGCTTTTCAGATTAAACAAGTGCTATTTTTGAACTTTCCATTCTGACAGAGTATTTTTTGCTGTTTAATTTGGTATATAGATGTTGGATATTGCCTTAAAAGCTTGCGAGAACATTTTGTTCATAAAATATGTGAAAATGAAGGTAGGCTGCCCCCTTGATAGAACGAGAAGAAGAAGGTTGACAATGCAGCAGTGTGTGTTGCAATATGTTCAGATTGCATTAAGGCCAGAATTGCCAAGTTTCTTCTTTTTCTTTAGCGGGACCAAATTTACACATGCGCATTAAATTGTGTAGATTCGACATGGCAGAAATTCGACGTTTGAATCGGTGTTGCATTTCTGCCGGATAATGCGACAAGACCAGTCGAACGTGCGGCAGAAATGCGGGATCCGATTCAGACGTCGAATTTCTGTCGAATTTAATTCGACACGGCAGAAATGCGACGTATGAACCGGGCCTTAGACAAAGGCAGTAAGATTGGCACATGTTATCTCTTTTCCGATCGTATAGAGACCTATCTTTTTTATGGTATGTTTTTGAAACAATGCTTGATAAGGAACATTCAGGGAGAGCGTCATAAAAATCGTTCGACAACTTTCATTTCTGAGGAGTCTTCTTAAAGGTACACTGTAGCTCTTCTTTGTACATGAGGGTAACAAGGTTATTCAAATAGTCATGAAGAGATAAACTAAAACAGTGAATTGCGGACTAAAAGGTTTCTCTGTTTCATGTCTTTTCAGCCAAAACTGGTGAGTTTATAATTTTTTTTTTGCTTTTTTACCTCTTGTAGTACGACTATGACTTTAGCAAGGAGCGAGCTGTGACTTCAAGATGAGATAAAATCATTTAGTCAGTGTCAGTCACATAATCTCACCGCCTGTGTCACGCGGCCTCTTTTCATAAAGAGGATCGCGTTAGAGTAGAGTAGCTGCTTTGCCAAGTTAAATGGTATTAAAATGGTGTACAGTCTTATATACGACATCCCCTATGTTTGTAACAAGACATGTTGGGAACACAGGGCAGCAGAGAAAGCTTTTCCCCTCCCCGAGCTCTTTGTAAATCTATGCTGAGTTTGAGAAGTGCTCTGAAATCCCACGCTAAGACGAATGGAGGTGAGCAGCGGTTGCTGCCACGACAGAGGTTGCCTCATGTACACCACATATTGTGTTGAGTTGAATGGGATTGAAACCAAGAATTAAATTTATGACAATGTGGTGCAATGAAGTGAAGTTTGTGGCCATGATCTGTAAGTCAAAGCAAACAAGCAATTAAACGCAACATTTGAACAACGTGTTGAAAAGCTGACAAGGTCAGATAAATTATACTGCAAAAATTGTCAATATAGGTATCAAATGCAGTGTAAAAACTAACAAGACAGTACTGCCTGCAAAATGTCTTCCTAGTAAAGGTTGATAACACAACCAGATAATAATGCGCATAAGTGCATTGGGAAACAAAAAATAGGGCACAAAGGAAACATTACTAAGGTAGTTGTATACATAAATACTCAAGACTTTTATCTCCGCTTTGTTTAAAGTTTGTGACTTACGTTCTTATTAATATTATCGCAACCAAATAAGCAGCGAAAACAACAACGCAGTGCAACAAAAAATGCGACGCAACCAAACAAGCAACAAAAAAGCGACGCAACGCAATCAAAAAAAATAAAGCAATAAAGCTTGCAAAGCAAGAAAGAACGACAAAAGAAACGCAACTGTAATGCAAAGAAGAAAGAAACGCAACGCAACGCACCAAACAATCGAGCTAAAAAGAAAGGCAACCCAACCAAAAAATAATGATAAAAAGCAATGCAACTAAAAATCAAGCGAAAAAGTAACGCAATGCAACCAAAAAACAAGCAAAAAATCAACGCAACGCAACTAGAAAAGCAGTCAAAAAAGCAACGCAACACAAACCAAAAAAGCTGAAACGAGTTGGAAGTGGTTCTCATTATTAGACTAACATGATGTATATACTAATTTACTTAATTAACATTACATTTTTATTAAATACGTTACATGTAAATCTTTATTCACTATTTACCAATTGTCCATAATGCACTCTGTTTGCCCCCAAATTTTACATAAACTATTGCTGTGAAATACTCTTGGGAGGTCTGCAATTCCCCTAGAGCATTCCGCAACGATAGTTTATGCAAAATTTGTGGGGCAAACAGAGTGTATCATGGGGAATTGGAAAATAGAGAATAGGGAATACAACTATTTAGAAACGGCGTACAAACATCTGCACAAAAGAACTCTGTTTCACAAGCCAATAGTTCACTGGCTGGGATATAAATAACAATGGGTGACGTCACTGCTTTCTTTGCCATTAAGCGATTGAGAAAGCAACCCACTGAATGTTTCCTAACTCAGGCTAGTCCCAAATTCACTAAACGACTCGGATTGGCCTCCCTTTCAAAAGAGAAGGAAAATTGCTCGTTTTTCGTTACTCTACAAAGCTATCCATGGTGAATCAGCGTTAAAATTGCCTCCATTGTCAATTACGACACTACCGCTAAGACTTATTGAATTAAGACCAAA
>JAHPZR010050143.1:10000-12500 GCA_019787425.1 Platygyra sinensis | reverse complement strand
TTCTCGAAACGGATTTCCTTAAAATTCGCCTTTACATACAGAAAAGCAAAAACATTCATAAAGATCTTAAATTTACATGGTAAATGGTACCGTAGAAACAATTTTTGGCAAGTTTTTAATGACAAATAGTTGCAACACCGCTTTTAGCGTCACTGATAGTCTTCCTTTGGCTCCAGACACCCAGAAACCATTCACGTGTTGAATAGGCTTTTCATTTCGTAACATAAAATGTAGGGATAACCACGCGTTCTTTTAAAGTTATTGATCTTTTTGAAAACTTTTTCGGTGTCCGTTACTTTTTTTCCTGTCACCTCCGCAAAAAACGTGTGAGCGAGAGAAAACGCGTATCTGACACTTGTTTTGCGCGCGCATTTCGCCATCTGTGAGTGATCTGCAGGTACATGTTTACAATTGGATTTCACTATAATGTTTGACAGATAATGGCTAGTTTTTCAGCTGGAAGCCATTAACTGTTACTGGTTAGCGATATGCTACCATGATTCTAGTGTTCTGGTTTAAGTACAGGTACATTAGACTTAATTTGGTCAAAGTAGGGAAATTTTGCTTTCATTTAAAGTGCCACTATGATCAAATTCTCGATACCCATTTTTTTACATTTTCGTAACGTACACAACAGTTCTTTGCTAAATATCTTCAGTTGCCGAATTTCAATCTGTTACGAACAATACAACGAATGTGTTTTGGACCTTAATTTCCGAGAATTTACGGCCGCCTGATTAATTTTCTTGTCTAAGTCTTGGTGAGGATTGGAGAAAGTGACGTCAATTTCTAAAAAATACCACGCAGGTTGAGATTATAATAACAAATAGTGCAGCAATTCGCATAAAGAATAACAAAAACTTTGGCTCATATATATTTCTGCAATTTTCCACGTTAATTGTTGCTATAGTTTGAATCCGTGCGGCATTTCAGTTTGAGAAAATGACATCACCTCCACCAAAAACCGAGAGTTCTAATGTTCGTAATAGATTGAAATGTGGCAAGATATCTTGGAAAGACCTATTGTTTACGAAAACGTAAAAAAGTGGCACTTAAAGCCATGTACTTGGTAGCGTAGATCAGTGATTGCGTCACAAGTCAACCCCAGCGCGCTTGTGGCCCTTACAATGCCCAAAGTGATGCTTAGAATATGTACGCACTAACAAAGTAGGCACCGTCCTAAAGTATTATAACTATTAAGAGTGCCCACAATTTACTCTAAAAAAGATTTTTTTAGCTTTTTTTAATTTTACGTCTGCCCTACGGTCAGGGATCTAAAGATACTTGACCCGTAGTATTTTCTAATTGCTAACAAACATAATAACAACAATAACCAAGGTAGTTGACGAAATGAATTTTTTTGTCACATTCATATCCACCTTGGCCAATTGGTTTGCAGTCAACCACGTAAACACAAGAATGCGTTCTGAATGAGCAGCTTAAGTTATAGTTTACATGTATCCCAGATTTCCAACGGTCGTTCATGCTCGATAAGCAGCGTTCCATGGACTGCCTACCCTTCTCACCGCACGTGGACATATCTTTCACAATGTGCTTCCGCTTACTACGCCTATGACCTTGAAGAAAAATTAAATTAAAATGACATTAAACAGGGGGCTGATCCAGAATTTTTCAGGTTAGGGTCGCAGAATCAGTGGAGCATATCCCCAAAATTGTTGCAATTTGACAACTGAAAGCTAATTTTAAACTGTTATACCAGAAATACAAGCAATGCCAGAAACTAGAAATTACAATAGGGTACCTGTCCAGTGTTTCTTTCTTTTTTTCTGCCAAAATATTCATTCTAAAATGTATGGCAATCTTTTTCATTTTTCTCATGTTTTTCTCATGAACAGGGGTTGTAGCCGTTTTCTATTGTTGTAATCATAGTGTTTGCCCATATGGAAACGCGCGGGTATCACGTGCAGATTTAGTCCAGTCCCTGAACTCTCCTTTCTTCCCGCCCATATAGGGGCTGAACCCGGGCAGGCGAAAGAAGAGTCCAGGATAACTTGCATGGCGCATGCTCAGAAACGCCGCCATTTTTTCCCCAAATCGGGGAAAAAACCATATTTGGAAGTACTTTCCAGATTTGGCTTGTGGCGACGATTTTCTGAATAATAATATACAAGCAACTATTTCTGCATTCAGACTGATTTAAAAACATGTCAATTAATCCCAAATCAGTGGAATTTCACCAGTGCCACCTAACCCACATTCGATTTCTTTCTTATCACAATATCATAGAAAACGAAAGAAATCTTTGCCAAGATTTGTGGACAATTGAAAACACCGACTCGCACTTCAAAGTGCACCCGCTGCCTTATGCAAATGAGCTACTTGTACGCGTCAGACTTTCCTTTCAAAAACTTCTGCAAAATCGCTCAACATACAGAAACAATACGGAAAAAATTTTGGGAAAAAAGTAATTACGCGTTCTCATTGTCGATAAGAGTACAGACCACGATAAACCATATTTCGATTTTTACGTTTTTATGTT
>JAHPZR010050143.1:5000-7500 GCA_019787425.1 Platygyra sinensis | reverse complement strand
TAAGAAAGAAATCGAATGTGGGTTAGGTGGCACTGGTGAAATTCCACTGATTTGGGATTAATTGACATGTTTTAAATCAGTCTGAATGCAGAAATAGTTGCTTGTATATTATTATTCAGAAAATCGTGCCACAAGCCAAATCTGGAAAGTACTTCCAAATATGGTTTTTTCCCCGATTTGGGGGAAAAAATGGCGGCGTTCTGAGCATGCGCATGCAAGTTATCCTGGACTCTTCTTTCGCCTGCCCGGGTTCAGCCCCTATATGGGGCGGGAAGAAAGGAGAGTTCAGGGACTGGACTAAATCTGCACGTGATACCCGCGCGTTCCATATGGGCAACACTATGATTACAACAATAGAAAACGGCTACAACCCCTGTTCATGAGAAAAACATGAGAAAAATGAAAAAGATTGCATACATTTTAGAATGAATATTTTGGCAAAAAAAAAGGAAGAAACGCTGGACAGGTACCTCATTGTACTGATTTTTAGTTTCTTGCATTGCTCCTATTTCTGGTATAACAGTTTAAAATTAGCTTTCATTTATCAAATTGCAACATTTTTGGGGTATGCTCCATTGATTATGCGACCCAAAAGTACTTGCCACGTAACCTGAAAAATTCTGGATCAGCCCTCTGTTTAATTTTACTTAACTTTACTTCAACTTTTCTTTAAGGTCATAGGCGTAGTAAACGGAATCACATTGTGACAGATATAACCACGTGCGGTGAGGAGGGTCGACAGTCTATGATACGCTGCTTATCGAAAGGAAATCCAGGCCATAAGACACCTGCTTTGTCACATACAACGTATAATTTAAAATGCAAATTCAGAACACATACTTGTGTTTACGTGGTCGACTGCAAGCCAATTGGCGGAAGGGGATATCAATGTAACAAAACAGTTCATTTCGTCAACTACCTTGGTTTTTGTTGCAATTTAGTTTGTTAACAATTAGTAAATATTTTGGGTCAAGTATTTTTAGATCCCTGACCGTAAGGCAGACGTAAAATAAAAAAAAAAACTAAAAAATTATTTTTCAGAGTAAATTGTGGGCACCCTTGATTAATAGTTATAATACGTTAGGACGGTGCCTACGTTTGTTAATGCGCACATATTCCACGCATCACTTAAGGCATTCCACGAACTGAAGAAATTTTATAGTACTACTAGATATTCACTTTTTTACATTTTCGTAAACAATATATAGGTTCCATTCCTTGATATCTTGCCACATTTCAATCTGTTACGGACGATAGAACTCTCGGTTTTTGATGGACGTGATGTCATTTTCTTGAAAGAATGCCGCACGGACTCGAACTATAATAACAAGTAACGTAGAAAAGTGCAGGAATATATGAGCCAAAGTTTTTGTTTTTCTTATGCGAAATGCTGTACTAGTTGTTGTGATAATCTTAACCCGTGTGGTATTTTTGACAAATTGACGTTTTTTTCTCTAATCCTCACTAAGACTTGGAACAAGAAAATTAATGGCGGCCGTAAATTCGCGGAAATAAAGATCCAAAACACAGTCGTTCTAATGTTCGTAACAGATTGAAATTCGGCAAGATATCTAGCTAAGAAAGACCTATTGTGTACGTTACGAAAATGTAAAAAAATGGGTATCGAGAATTTGATCATAGTGGCACTTTAAATGAAAGCAAAATTTCCCTACTGTGACCAAATCAAGTCTAATGTACTTGTACAGTAAACCAGGAACACCAGAACAGGGATTTCAACAGTTTGGTAAAGAAGCGGATATATTCGTGAAAGCACCGGACGTGACATATTTTTAGCGCTGCAAGGCGCCTTTCGATCGGTTAAAGCGCGAGCTACCTAGGGGGGTATACCTAAGGGGGTAATATGTTTGCATATTTCTATGCCATCAGTACTTTTTATTTTCTTTTGAACATAAGTGTTACGCATCGCCCAAGGATTACAAATACTTTCGTACTTGTTCCTCCTCTACATTTACCTAGGGGGGGTCTGGGGGAATGCGCACCGGAAATTTTTAAAAACGAACACTCAGAAACGATGGTTTAGCGTTTCTGGAAACCAAGCATCAATTTCCTAGGCAGGGCTGGAGTTCACTTGAATTCTCTTTAAAAAGTAAAATATTTAATGAAAATGGACAAATAGTAGGGGATGGGTGAAGGGGGTGGCGACAACAGAATTTTCAGTTGTTTATCATTGCGAATTTATTTTTGATAGAATTTCAAACGAGACCTAAGGTAACTGAAGTTAATCTTTGTCGTTGAAATTAAACGTAAAACCAATCAAATATTCCACTCGATAAGCAAAGAAAAAAGTAATGTGGCAGTTTTGAAGAATTTAATTGCAGTATTCTGTTGTCCTCTAGCAATAGTCTCTTGCCTCTAGTCAGCAGGTTCATGAGATGCTTAAGCAAAAACAAATTATAATAATAAAATAATTAAAAAGTCGCTCAAATATTAAAATCAAAGTACCGGACACTGAATGGAAAACGACCGGATGAAACGTCCA
>JAHPZR010050141.1:0-12033 GCA_019787425.1 Platygyra sinensis | reverse complement strand
AGGACTTCAAAATAAAACTAGTGGTTTATCTCAGTGCAACTCAGGGTTAGAGAAACTTACGGCCTTCTAACAGGTGACATAAGTTTGCAGTTCAGTGGAGGAATCCCTAGTATAGCGTGACCATGAAAAAAAAAAACTATTGAGCAATACTGTTAATTATGCTATGCAAGGTGGTTCTAATTGTGCGTGTATGAAGCCTTAGAGTGTAAGCATTCAAATAAAAGGTATTGAGCAATACTTCCCGTGGTACTGTTCATAATGCAGTGCAAAGTGATTTTAACTTTACGTCTGTACATGAAACCTAGTGTGTGACCATTCAAATGAAAGCTATTGAGCAGTACTTTCATCTGGTTTTGCTAATGCCGTACAATACGGTTTGACGATAAAAAACATTCTTCCCAGATTTGAATCAGTTACTTAAAGGTTAACGCACTCAGTGAATGAATTACTTGCACGAGTTAAGACTGACGAGAAATTTCAACACTGTACGAGGCTTTGCCGAGTGCGGTATTGAAAATTTCGTGTTTTTTTTGTTAGCGAACAAGTACAGGTAAATCCCGATAATTCACGAGCAATGAGTGCGTTAACATTTTTTATTATTCAAATTGAACACACTGCAAAAAATTCAAGCCGTAAGCTTAACCCAGGCGGAGCAAAAAGCAGTGAAATTTGGACCAAAGAGGTTGTCTCAACATTCTACACTTTGTCCTTGGGTATATCACAGCTTGAGTAATATAACAGCATCAAATTTATTTCTTTACAATGTAGCCTATCTACACCCTGAAATTTATCTACATCACTATAGTACAATTTTATACACTTTTTTATGGCATGTGATTCATTGAGGCGAGCTGTAGTATAAAATCGCACGTAAAAAAGGAAATATTTTAACAACGAAAATGCTCTGCTCGACAAGTTCACTGAATTATTTACATTTCATAAAAACGCACTTTTTCACGCTCATTTACATGCATTTTCAAGATTTTTCTTCCAAACAATAAAAACAGGATTAAATCACATGCTCAAATCGTCATAAGTCCAACCAGAAGCAGATTCCACTTAACAGCTAGAAACCAAGGCTGTTGCAGGGTGGAAAAAACTCACGATATATTTCCTGCTTACTTCAAATTATTAGCTATGGAATTTCCCTGTCTTAACAAGGGCAGAGTTCAAGATCGCAGTGCAAAACATTATGCAGTTCTATAATATATATCGTAGAACTGATCCAAATTCAAAGTATTACAGCCCTGCACAAAATTGCCACCAGCCAATTAGAACTCGAAGCCAAAACATGGGAAAGCACGCGCCTGGCACGTGGTCAAGCACAGGATAAAATCTGATTGGTGGAGAATTTCTAACCGTGAGCAACCGTGATCTGAACCCAGTGGTAAGCGCGGGAAACGATATAACCGGTCGCAAAAAGAGGGAAAATATGCAACCGTTACCAAGTGCGAGAAACTATAACTCTTTATTAGGCAGGAACGGTGACGAGTTACTGACGTCAAGCGAGGGTTAATATGTTAATACCAGTGTCATGGGCTGGAAAGCGCGGGAACGGTTCGCCTGGCTTCGAATCCTGATTGGCTGATACCATACTTCACTGTTATTGGTTGCCACATGTCACACACGTGTTCTGAAGCATTCTTAGAGCTAACGAAACGAAAACTAAACCAAAAACCAACCGTCTTTCAAAACCACAAAAGCTCTGATTCAAACATGTGCGAAAGCTTTTGCCGAGCTCTATGAAGGCTAGAAGTTACTACGCTCACAACGCACATTTCACGACTGTGCTAGATCAATTTTCCGTAAATGCTCGATAGATTTTCGGTTAACCGTCAGGCTGGACTTTGATATCTATTAACGACTGAAGAATATAATTCCTATAAACTTTACAAGTACAATAACTTCTAAATTTCCTCTTAGCGTTCCTTGGCGGTGTATTTTGTCGCATGGGAAAGAGAACCATACGAATCTTGGCTGGAAAATTCGCCTTTCACACTAACGAATAAAATTAGCGGAATAATTTCTCATGAGCGAGAGTTCAATATTTATCGCATTTCAACGTTTAGTAAACTCTCCGCTAAAATATCTATTATTCGTAAAAATTACTAATTATTACATCATGACGTCATATATTAATTAATTACTTATCCATCAGAGAATCACTTCTCCTAAATAAAAATGTCAGATGACAGTTCATCTTGGTCATCGCATATTTCTCCGCCATGAATGACTGTAAATTCTACGAGCTGACGTCTTGATCTCCATAACGTTTCTCTAATCAGCTGTCTTTGATAATTTTGACTAGAAATTGCTGCATCATTGTTTCAACGTGTTTGCATCAGGGTGTCTTCAACCCATTACTAAAATTAGGGTTTCCTTTCGATTTGCCTTTCATAGTTGTCGAAAAGGATGCAACGAAGTGATGAAGGCGACCATCTTATTTTTGTATTCGACTTGATACCCATGTACATTTCCCTCATTACCTTCCTTCCTTGCCGGATTTCGTCATAGGCACGTTGTCACGGCTGAATTTACAACGAAGCTGAAGTTAAGCAACTCTTCCGCGAACGGCCGTTGCGTAGAGTTCCTACCAAAGCAGCAAACAAGTTAACTCAACCACTGTACACACAACTAAGAAAGTAAAACCCGCACAACTACAAAGGACACCATCAGTACTTTGTTTCTGTGATTGCTTGTGACGTCCTGGAGATTACTACCACTACTTCTACTACCTTCCGTTACTGCTGCTGCCCCTACCACTCAGTGCCTACTGGTCTTACCCCTACTGCTGTTACTGATACTCCCAACACTCCTTCCTCGTGCATCCTCCACGACCTCTACTGTTGATTTTTGGACTTCCTCCTCTATTTTGCTACTGTCTGCGGTTCCTGCTCTAGCCTCTACCATGCAGAACCTGCTGTTTTCAACACTACTACGCTGTGTCTACCATTATTACTTCTAACGCTTCTACTATAGCTTTCTTCCTCATTCAACTGCTAGAGCTCCTGGTTCTTTCACTGCCACTGTCTCTTCCACGATCACTACTTCCCTACTCTACTGTTGCTGCGTCTGTTCAGTAATAGATCACAGATGACGTAAAAATGTGGTAAGAACAAAAAAGTGGCACACGAGGCGTAGCCGAGTGTGTCACTGATGTTCTTAACACATTTTGACGTCTTCTGTGATCTATTACTGAACAGACGCACGGCAACATGGAATCTATTTGTTTTATAAAATAATTAAAAGCCTTTTCCAAATATTTAAACATAACGCGAAAGCCGGACTTTGCCCCGCCTTTGCCCACTTTGGCGAAGACGAAAAAAGCCATTTGACTTAATGTATTCTCTATACAAAATGAAGCGATTTCATTGGTTACTATGCGTAGAATGGGTCGAGAAAAATCACGCCACTGTCGAACCCGACTCGAGGGTCGCTCCTTGTGGCATGAAAACTTACAGTGGGAGCAGAGTTGAACTTTCAAAATCTTGAAGGAAATGCTAGAAAAACCAGTTTAGTTTTTGTCATCAAAGCAGCCCTGTGAGCCGAAAAGCTTGGACGTTGCCTTGAAAATTGCAGAAGTTGAAAAAAATACCCTCGGAAAACTTGTGGTTGCGGTCAACCTAAAGGCCATTTGATTCGAGTTTTGAATCAAAGGAGCGTAAATGACGGTGGAGATTGTTGTCTTCTGTGGTAGGTGATTCTCAAATCAGTTTGATGTAGTGTCGGATACGCATTTTAGCTGCGATATTGTCGACCGTGAGCTGTAGTTAGCTGTACTTAACTCCCTGCTGTGCCCTGAAACGAAGTAACGGACAGGAACGTTCGCTGCATCGGAAGGCAAGGTTACGTGTTTATTTTACCGATTTTAAGAAGTGATGTTTTGATGTTTCATTCCTGACATCAATCAGCGTGTTAACAGTTGTTTTGACACTGGGAAAAGTTGAATTCTTTACATAAATTAATCTCAGAAACATTTTGTTTATTGGATTTCTTAAATTCGAGATAAAGCAATGGTTCTCGGCTTACCTAGACCAATTTTATGCGTGGTTTAGTCTCGCTCGAGTGCCGACTGAGACTGCTCGAAATGATTTTTTCTGGATCATTTTCGAAAAGAAACGGCTTTATCTTTCTTCTTCTGGCTTCTCGAACCTGTTCAATACCTCGGCAAGACTTTTATGTACCTTATCTTTTGCCCAGTCACGTAAAATATTATCTTAATTGTTAAAACTTTCCGCCATTTTAAAACAGCAGAAGGGAACTTTGTAACGATGACGTCAATCGTGCATCTGCTCTCTAATAGATCATAGGCGAGAACCAATCAAAATGCGAAAATAACTTGGTTTATTATATAAATAACACTAACACAAACCCTGCAAAAACTCTAGACTCAAGCAAATCTTGTCCCGTAGGCGAAATTCGAGAAGCCTTCCTGCCCCCTTCCCCCCAAAAAACTGGCCCCTAACCCCCCCTTCCCCTTTCTTGAACCCTACTTTATCTCCAGTATTTCCAATGATGGTACTCACTTTGTAAGAGTGGACTGAATGAAGTCTCTGGCATCCTCTGATAGGTCGTGCGGTAATGAAGGTTCTGTGGGTTGCGTCGCGATCTTAAACAAGGCTGCCATTGGCTCGAATTCAGACCATGGAGGTTTCGTCGTCAACATCTCTACCACGGTACAGCCGAGGCTCCTGGAAATGCCAGACAAGCAACTTCAGAAAGAAAATTCTCCTAATTGTTTTGGTTACATTTCACATAAATTGCATGTGGAGAATTTTGTTTTTGTGAAGAGTTTTTGTGATCAGACCTGTTTTCTTCCGATTGTCCTATTTGAATTTGCTACAAAACAGAAAAGAGAAAAACTCAACCCATCATAAGCTTTTACGATGACTACTCACCAGATGTCAGCCTTCCGGCCATAACCTTCTCCGTTTATCACCTCTGGAGCCATCCAATATGGAGTGCCGTGAAACAGATCGGAAGCCTGTTTTACTGCGAATTGTCTGTAAAAAGAAATGAAGTAAAGGCGTTTTAGCATAACAAATAACCTTGCTCTCTTTAATAGCTTTCATTTGAATGGTTAAGCACTGAGGTTTCATCCACAGACGTAAAAGTTAGAACCAAGTTATAGAGCATAATAAAAAGTACCACATGAAAGTACTGCTCAATAGCCTTCATTTCAATGGTCACACACTAGGGTTTCATCCACAGACTTTAAAGTTAGAACCACGTTCAGGGGTTTCAAAATGTTTTGAAGTAGGCGGCCAACTCTGGAAAAGTAGGCGTCTGTGATAATCGAGGGGCCTCCGGCCCCTCGATTCTAGGGGGGTCTGGGGGCATGCTCCCCAGAAAATTTTGACATCTGGAAGCTCGGAAATGCCATTTTCAACGTTCTAATATCTATTTCAGAGGTAAATTGTGATTTGAGATTTTTTTGAACAACACTTACATCCTTTTGCGTATGTATTATTGTTACAAAATTGAGTGTGAAGTTACTATGCTATCTTAAAGATTTGCGGATATTTGTCACGAGTAGACTGTTACGACCAGAGTAGCCGGCGACATACAATCAAGTAGCCGGCGGAACTCCGGCGGTCGCCGGCTTGTTTTTGAAACCACTGACGTTGTACAGCATAATAACCAGTACCACTTCAAAGTACTGCTCAATAGCTTTCATTTGAATGGTCACACAATAGGGTTTCATCCACTGACTTAAAAGTTAGAACCACCTTGTACAGCATAATAAACAGTACCACATGAAAGTACTGCTCAATAGCTTTCATTTGAATGGTCACACACTAGGGTTTCATCACAGACTAAAAAGTAAGAACCACCTTGTACAGCATAATAAACTGTACCACATGAAAGTACTGCTCGATAGCTTTCATTTGAATGGTCACACACTAGGGTTTCATCCACAGACTAAAAGGTTAGAACCACCTGTGTACAGCATAATAAACAGTACCACATGAAAGTACTGCTCAATAGCTTCATTCAATGGTCACACACCAGGGTTTCATCCACAGACTTTAAGGTTTACTAGGGTTTCATCCAAAGCCTTAAAAGTATACAGCATAATAACCAGTACCACATAAAAGTACTGCTCGATAGCTTTCATTTGAATGGTCACACACTAGGGTTTCATCCACAGACTTAAAAGTTAGAACCACCTTGTACAGGCATAATAAACAGTACCACATGAAAGTACTGCTCAATGGCTTTCATTTATAGGGCCAAAAGTAAGAATCATTTGCAGTTGAAACCACAGGAAAATCATTCCTCTAGCTCTAAATGAACTCCCATACGCACTGCTATTCGTTACCTGTAATCTTTTTGAGGCTCCAAAGTCTGCTAATTTCACATTTCCTCGAAGATCTCTAAGGATGTTCGCACCTTGATACGAAATACACATGGCAAGATAAAACAATCAGTTACAGAACAACTAAGTAAAACATTTCTTATATGCATGCAAGTTTAACTGTATGCTATACACAGCTACATGTACAAATACGTTTCATGAAAGCACTTTTATTGCCACAATTCCAAGTTGGTATAGAACTCTTCAGATTTGCTTTAAGAGGGTGCATTTAGGGTAACAATATCAATATGGACTTGTCCTTTCTTAAAAATAGGAGGGCAGAGAGATTTGGCGCAAGCAAGGCTCTACTTGCTGAAATAACGGATAGGAGCAAAGGAGGAATTTCTGGCAGTTGCATTCTTTAACAAAATCCTCCTCTGCTGTGTAGCTTCAAACAGTTTACCTTTGATATCTCTGTGCACAATGAGCGCTGCGTGCAAGAAGGACACTCCTTCCAGAATTTGCCTGGTGTATTTTCTTGTCAAACTCTCATTGAGAGCTCCATGTTGCTTGATATGATCGTGAACTGATGCCTGCGGAAAGCATGAGTTAGTGTCTATCAGAGAGAGAACATTCAGTAATCTTCAGTAATTAATACTGTCACGCATGCTATACTGTCAAACAAAACGTTACTAGCCGCACCCAAAAGGACTGGAGACCACCGCACTCCCCAAACCCCCAACTTCCCTCTCAAAAGAAAGCCAATCAAAGACCCCAAACGGATCTCTGTAGAGTTATGTCATCAGAAATTGGAATGTTTCGAGACAAACCCCAGGCCCCAGTTGTTCAAAGGATGGATAACGCTATCCACTGGATAAATCACTATCCAGCGGATAGCGTGGTTTGTTTTTGTTAACAGTTATCCACTGGATAGCGATTTATCCGGTGGATAGCATTATCCAGCCTTTGAACAACCGGGGCCAGGAATATTACGAGCACAGGATGAAAGAAATTGCTGATTCAGGATAGGTTTCAAAACAAGTATTTAATTCTTTGGAAAAACACTCATACATCAGTCTAGGGTTATTTAGCAATAGCCCTTTTCACGGTTAATTTTTCTCATTTGCTTAACAATGTAATCTAACGTGGATGCGAGGCAATTTCGGGCTAAAACTACAAAATAGCCCGAAATTGCCTCGTATACATGCTAGATTTATTGTAATGCAAATGAGAAAAAGTTAACCGTGAAAAGGGCTATTATACCATAAGCCCACGTTGGATGTGAGGTGATAACTAGCAAAGGCGAGTTGTTATATAATCACCTCGGAAAATGTGCGTATCACGTAGACATTTCAGTTTGATTTAAACGAAGTGATGGTCAAAAAAAAGGCGGGAAAAATATTTGCCGCGCGTTGTTCACGTCTTGAGTTGAATGAAGCTTGTCAAGAAATTGTATATTCTTCGCATTAACACATCCAAACTTGTCTTCGGTTTGGGAAAATCTGACAACAAGTTTACGGGAAGAGCCGCTTCCAGTCAAACGAAGCGAGAATTTGTTATCATCAAGACTACAGATAAGCTCATTGAAGCAAAGAGTTGCAAGGTAACAGATTTTTACTGGAGCGTTAAGCTAAATTTAGTACTGAAAATCTGTTATCCCTAAATGAACGAGAGCTGCTTTTGTTGACTTTAAAGCTGAGTTATAAATTGTGCCATTTTGTATTTTCCGGAATGGCATTGACAGTCGCCATTGCCTTGTTAGGCTCGGGTTAATTCATGTATATTGGCGACAGAAAGCTTACCAAATTTGCTGCTTTTACCCATTTTTTTCTTTACTGGTGAAAAATTTTAAACTCAAGTCACGTCCACACTTCGCTGGAGGAATTTTGAATTTTGAAAACGGCGTTTTCACTCTAAAAACGCATGAAATGTTTTCCGTCCATTGCACACTACGCCGGGAGTGTTTAAAAACGCAACAATCCCCCTCTCAATTTGGATTTGTTCTTGAAGAAAACTCGGTCAGGTAAATCATATGAGCATTCTTTTTTTGTAGAGCGTTTTCGAAAAGCTCCGCTTTTGTGACGGATTAGCGAGGACGTTATGCCTAACAGTAAAAACAGCTGTGTTTTCAAATTTCTTCGATGTAGTGTGGTACTTGCCGCACTCATTTTCCATACACTGTCAAACATGGCTAGACATGCATTAAAGGTCGGCACACACGATGGGACTAGTCCCTGCGACTAGTCGCATCGTGTAAACTAGCCATTTTTGCTTTAAAATCTAGTCGCAGGAACCAACTTTAGTCCCTGCGACTAATCCCGTGAATTCAAACCAGTTTGAAATTTTGGGACAAGTCCCTGCGACTTGCTGCACAAAACACTTCGTGTGAACTGTTCGTGGGACTAGTCCCTGCGAACAGTCCCTTCGTGTAAACTGTTCAAGGGAATAGTTGCAGGGACTAGTCGCAGGGACTAGTCCCATCATGTGTGCCGGCCTTTAATGTCAAAACAAATCTTACCCCTGGCATGAATTCCATAAATATATAGACGTAAAGGTCTGTTTGTTGCGTTCCGTAGTAAAGAACTATTCTTTCGTGTCTTAGATTCTTTAAAAGATCTATCTCTGCTTCAAGGGCTTTCACTTCCTACAAAACAGGAATAAAAACAAATCACTACACATTAATTGCAAAGTTTACTCCTGCAAACCCAGTTCATTCAAGGTATTAGTTGAGAAGATCAATAACCTGAACGGAAATGTCATCTTTTTAGTCAAGGTTTTCATTAGCAAGGTTAAAGGTTGACATTATCGTAAGTGCGTGAATGAGTATTTCTTCTCATGTCAAATTGTCCTCTAACATAAAAATTTTAAGTCAAACCCGGCCAAACAAGATGTATAAACAAAGCTGGTGAATGATGAACAGAGAATTTTCAATCTTGCAACAGCTATCACAGAACACAGGGGAGGTAGGGTCTTTTCCACATCCTGTTTACATGTAATATACGAACTCTCCTTACCTTATGAAACAACCTTTCATTTCAGATCATACTAGTTCTGATATTTTGATGTCTAATCAAAGCTCCATCACCAAGCCGACGATTTTCTAAATTCTCATCACCAACGTGGCTGAAACGTATTGATGGTATAACGAGAAAATACTTTTTAATCACAAACCTTTTGTGTTGCTGAGTTTAGAAGCCCAACTTCAACTTGCTTGACTGCTAACTCGCTCCCTGTGTTGTGATCATGACACATATATACCTAGAAAGACCAAATCAGCAGGTTAGCATAATATAACTACGGTATTTTCCATCAAAGTGTAGTTTCATGACAATACTTTTTGTAGATTTGGAGAGCTATTTCAAGAGGTTCAAAATTCATTAAAAAATTACCTGACCAAAAGCTCCTGCTCCTAGGAGTTTTCCTTTTGTCCAATTTCTGGGTACTTCAAGTACTGTTGAACAATAAAAGCATAGTCAGTAGAGAGAACTACTAACTATGATAAAAGGAAAGAGGTTAAGAGATAGACAAGTCTATCTAACTAATAACTAATTTGATAAAATGCTCAGTGACTGTCTAAAGGAAGTGGTGGACGAGAAAATGAAATAGATCTCACTCTTCTTCGTCCATATATTGCAAACGAAAGTCAATTTACCTAACAAATTACACTTAAAAAGAGAAGACATTCACTGTCACCTTTAGTTCCTGTTGTTGACATGTCTTTAAGCTTCTGAACAGCAACCTCAAGTTCAGACTCTCGTCTTGGTCTTCTCGTCCCCATATCAATGTCCGCCAGCAAGCCGCTACTACTGCTGCTGCTGCTAGCAGGGCTAATCTGCTGGTCTATTCTCATGGACAAAGGAATTGGTTTGCGTGAATTCTGAGTACCATTGTACATCTGGTTTCCTGGAGAAAAAAAAGGAGGCTGAGTTTGTTGCTTGAGATCAGGAATAAGTTATTTCAGAAGTGTATTACCTGTTGGCAACGCTCTAAAGATGATTATTTACACAGGGTGCAAAGAAAATCAATGTTATGCCTTGTTCCTCTGAGCAAGTTATGCATTATATAGAATTTTAAAGGGGCTATGTTATGGTATTTTGACTTATTTTGACTCTTGACAAAATTTCCTTTAATTGAAGAAAACCTGAAAATCCTGCTTTACAAAGATAGAAAAACACCAAAGAGATAACAATAAACCATAAAGGAACCAGGATGGTTAAGGATGGAGAGGATTGACACGGATTACAAACAAAAAAATTGAAAAATTTAGGCTAAACTATTCAAGCCGTGTCTGCGTGACGTAGTTCCTTTAATGAAAACTACAGACAGTGTGTCTTTCTTCATTAAGTCTTAATGCAATTCACCCATACAGTAACAAGTTTGTTACGGGTATGGAGATCAAAGCTGCAGGCGAATCAACTACAGGCCAATTCACCTGTAGCATCAAGGGCCCATCAAGCACGCTCAACAGTAACAGGTGTTATGGCTTACGGCCCTTATTGACAGCCCTGTTTCCAGCCTGATGGTTCAGACGGGTCAGCAATTACGGGTAACTCTGGTTACAGAAGTGTGAAATGACTCGCAGTTTAACTGTCACACTCTTGGAAGGGATGCTGGTCTATCACACTATACACCTAACACTTTGTCATGTTGCTCTAATAAATTGCCAGAACCCATTTTCACACCCATGAAGAGAGACAAACACTGTGGATAATATCTACATGTATAAAAATGAGTTTATAACACAAAGGCTAGCAGGGCCAAGCAAACAAAAAGCACAGCTAAGGATTTGAACTTGGGGCTACTGTGAAACAACTTTACATGTAGGTCACCATTGTCATGAACAACGTACTAGCCTTAGCTAGGCTCAAACCTGGTGGCTCTGTCCACAAACAGCTAGTAGCCTGATTTAATTGATGGGGAACGACATAGGTGTTGGTTTCTTGGTCATAATAACTTTATTATTACTATGTGTTTCCTGTTCATACCATCATTGTAGTCAACATTTGAACCTCCTATTGTGTGACTTCTTCTTCTGGGATATGTGTGAGCTTTTGAATCCAATAAATCCTCCTCTGTCAATAGAGGAAAAAAGAAGCATGATTGTCCATTTCAAAATTTAGCATGACTTTAAAATTTTCTGATTTTGCATCAGTAGGGCAAGTAACTCCCACTTGCCCAATCATCTTTTTCAGATGATTAGATTGTTACAGTGTAAGTGAAAGGCCTCACTTTGTTTTTTTTTTTTTTTTAAGAGTATCTAATGAGTTTTGTAAAAAGAGACAGAGCAATTTATTTACTGCATTTTTGATAACAATTTGATCTCTAGGGTCATTTGTGAAAACATCCAAGGTACAAGATGAAAGACAAACATTTTGGGTGATCTGCCAGATCTGCCAGACGTGCCATACATTCTATTGACCAAAGTAATGCTCCCAACTACCTTAAATGCTAATAAAATAATAATAAGGACAATCTCATACATATATATACTAACATATATACACTAACAGTTTTAATAGGTTTTATAAATGAATTTCAGTTTTTAGCGGTAATTTTAGATTGTTTCTATTTTATTCACTGATTAGCTCATGGGCTACGCTGCGGCGCCTCGTGTTGCTTTTATTGTATATGGCATACAGACGTTTTTTACTGCAATAATAATAATAATAATAATAATAATAATAATAATAATATAATATAATATAATAATATCATAATAAGAAATGGCGGCGAAT
>JAHPZR010050140.1:20000-23209 GCA_019787425.1 Platygyra sinensis | reverse complement strand
AGATTATAAGATCCATGAAAAAGAGAAAAGTTAGGTGCAAGCTGAAGTGTATTCTCAGAAAATATATTCCTAACTCGTCCAGATTGTATGGCTCAGTGACTCACTATAAGTTATGGTATGTAACATATCTGCACAAACGTGAATGGTTTTCCAGTAACTTTTTAAAACCAAAAAGTGTGACAGCAAGCAAACTTTCGCAAAATAACAAACGAATAACTAAATAATCACAAAATAACAAAATCAACCAGCAGTACCAAAAGACAGTGTCTCAAGAATGAAGCCTTTGACATCTGGTGATATTGAATTAAATCCAGGCCCTGAACAAAACTGGTTAAAACGGTCAAACTATATGATCAGTTGGTTCCACCACGCTGTTAAACATGCGATTACGTTAGCTAGGATTGATTGATTGGTGGTGAAGGCGACTGTTTTTTTCCGAGCTGTTTCTCATCAGTTATATGGTGATCCCAACCAACACTTACTCATTAGACAAGCTGGTGTTCAATACCTTAGCAATAACCCTGAAAGTTTTATTGAAAGCACTACTGAGAATTCATGGAATGAGTATATAAATAATATGTCAATGCAAGGTACATGGTGTGATGCACTGTTTGTACAAGTCATCGCCAGAAATCAAGGACATTTCGTGCCTGCTAACAAAAGACCCTTTGCATAAATGGCGCCTAAATTTGAATAACAATACTTGGTACATCCTTAGCCTCACGTTCATGTTTCAAGACAAAGGAAATTTCACATGAGTGTGAGGCTATGGATGTACCAAGTATTGTCATTCAAATTTAGACGCCGTTTATGCAAAGGGTCTATTATCAGCGGTATATCGTATTACACTCCAGAACAATAGACTATCAAGAGATTCAATATGGCGGAGATCAGAATTTTGATTTGCTTTTCGTGCCAAGACTACTGAATTTGTATTCAACGCCTGGTATATCTTTATTCCGAAAAGGACCCGAGAACTAATTCATTTCCCAGCAAGACCATAAACAAAGATGTCCGACGATTCAAAGATCAGCGTTGCTCGTGTTCAACCATTTCAGTCATAGTTTTCCAAATAGTGTCTCGTCACTTCCTCAACATGGAAAGTAAGGGATATTCTGGCGCATTGAGAAGTTTTTTGATGGGAGGAAATAGCAATTTTACAGGATTTTTGGATGCTTCGAACTCAGTAGCAGTCAATTCGATAGAGAGCAGTTGACTTCATTGATGCACTTTCCTGTAATAGACGAGTGTTTGGGATGGAGAACGACGGATTTTGAAGAACTGTATGGCGGCTTAGGCCGATAAACAACGAACTGGCTCAGGAAGTAAGTGGTTTTTATTTATCGAGCCACTGTGAGGTTTGATGAATAGCAGAATCAGTGCTGATTATGTCTCGATCGAGAGCAGACGGGACCATGAGCTCCTGATTTTTATATTTTAGAAATTTTACAAATTTCCATACAGTTTCTTATATCTAGTTTCTTATATCATTTGGGCGCCATTATGGATGATATGCGCAAGCGCGGCCGCCATCTTGTCCAATATTTCTGGCAATGAGTTGCAGACTGTCAAAATGTAGCAATTCATATATAGAATCTCATGAAAACTTTGCTGGGGAACTTTGATAGAGCCATGTTATTTAGCACAACATCCACCAACAACCATATTAAGACAACACCTTTTAAGAAATTTATGACAAACTTAAGAAAATGCTCACTCACGTACCTGGTTTTCCAACGTCCACAGTTAAACCCAAAAGCTACGGAGACAAAATGCAAATGTCCTTCGTTCGCGAAGGGTGCATTGCCTTGTTTCCCATGTGATTGTTGAATTTCCAAATAGCAGACACATGAACGCATTGCGTACCTATTTTTTCTCTCGCTGGCCATCTATAATAAACATAGGCTCGATTACCAGACGCTGTTCGGGAAAGCAGCCCGTACTCCTCCGAACTCTCCTCTAGTGGAAGGTAGACCAGACACGAGAGAGCGGTGGGAATCGAGACTACAATAAACATTGAGTCGGTTTTTGATTGATCTCGTTTTATTTTTTATGAATTTACAACAGCGATCGATTCGAGGAAACTACAATTTGCCAAATGAACAAAGTTCAACACAGATCAATCATTATATCTGTAGAAACAAAACAACTATTTTTGGAATGTCTCATGTTTCTGACTGAAAACATAAGCCATAATCTTTAATTGCTCGTCTCCAACCACCGAGAGCCTGGAACAGGCTAGAACAATTCTTGCATGAGAAGATGTATTAATTTCAACTTGTCGAAACCGTCTAGAGGAATAATTTTTCTTTTCAATAGCAAATCTCAATGGCAGATGTTTCTGATATTTTACGGCCGCCATATTTATGCCCCTTTGTACACTGATAAAGCGCTGCGTGAGTGAAACACCCGAAATGAAAAACGGCAGAAACCTAATTCTTGGCGAAGTTGTTTTACATGTCAATCATCCAACATATATCTCAGATTCTTGACTTTCTTTAATTTTTTGAATGGTTATGATTTTGAGTTTTAATCGAATGAATAATGACAGTATCAAGTTTGTACAAGAGATCAGAGAGAAATGGCATTCTTCACGGTAAACACTGAATCAGAAAATCATCGAGTAGTAGAGAGTCTTTGGGCAACTATCCATCTTTGTATAGTTGTAATGACTGTAATGACATCATCAGGTGTGTACTAGAATGCGAGCTACAGAGGTCACTGTGCTACTCTGTGTAATGACAGAGTCTGTCTAGTAACCTGTGTAAAAATATGATCCTATAGTACTCTAACAATCAAGGAACTGTATGATCAAGGTGACGTATGTACTTTGGCCAAGATGCTGAAAAGAAGAAGATGCTAGAAAACAATGTGTTTGAGTGCTTTGATATATGATGTGTTGTTCCAGAAAATTTCCATACCCTGGAGGGTTTTTCCAGTTTGACCCCCACCACAACGGTTCCAGGAGGGCTTCAAGGTACTCTCACAGCCCCTGGAATTTCCATAATTTTCACTTCCCCCCGCCCCCCTACCGCTCGGAAATTCCATATCCATAAGACTATTTAGCCACAGCTCTTTATGGTTACAATGTAGACGAAGACGTAAGGCGGCAGATTTTTTACGGTAGACTGAGGCAAACAGTGGTAAACCTTGATTTCGTCACACAACGTTCGCTATTTTATTGTACATTATTTTTGGGGATATTTACT
>JAHPZR010050140.1:0-15000 GCA_019787425.1 Platygyra sinensis | reverse complement strand
AACAAATACTCACAACTTATCTGAAATGGAGTCATAATTTTGACAAATATTCAACTTAAAAAAGGTAAAGTCTGCATTCGGGCCAAGTGCTCCATCAGGGTGGAGCTTATCCCGGTTTCCTTAGCATGAAGCGACTGAGAGTATTTCTACTCCCCCATGGATGGGATGCTAGCCCATCGCAGGGTTACCCCTAGCATTAAATTCGCCGGTACCTATTTATACACTTGGGTGGAGAGAGGCAACGTGAGAATAAAATGTCTTGCCCAAGAACACAACACGATGCTCAGGAGTCGAGCGCGCTAACCATAAGGCCACCACGCCTCCCACAATATTTAACTTACACGTGATAAAAAGGAGCCATTCCTACCATAAAGAAAATATAATTAATTGAATAAAATTAACATAAATTAACAACAATTGAGTACATGAACGAATAACAAGTTAATGAATGAATAAATAAGGTTTGTTCTTAAAAAAGCAAACATAGTCATATGTTTTATCTGATTCATCTAAAGAGCCTAGTCGTGTGAGAGGCTGAAAATATTGACGTTGTGGCTAGTTAAAGGAAACATACTGTAGTTAACTCATTTTCAGATTGAAAGGGAATTTATTAACCGGGGGAGTGTTTCCAAGTGCACATGGCATGAAACTGGTTTAGATGATGTTCCCCTACATTAGCTCTTATTGCATGCTAGATCCAGTCTAAAATAATTTGAGGATGAGAACAAGATAATTGTTTCACCGGCAGTTGTAGGGTCCTTTCTATTAGCATCTTTTTCACCCACGACTTGAGGTAAATAAGTTTGTTTTAAAGTCCACTGTTCAAAGTCAAAATTGGTGGGGAAGTCGGAGGCGATTTTTGTGACCTACAGGATTTGGAATAAACTAGGTCCACCTACAGGCAGCCCAAGACTAATTTATGAGAATTATAGACTCCAATTGTTTGATGTGCAGTTCCAGAACATATCTATACTCCCTGGCTCTCTCGTTCAGCTCTCACGTCCCGCTCTCCTGTCCAGCCGGCTCTCACGCCCGGCTCTCACGCCCGGCTCTCCCGCCCCGCTCTCCCGCCCGGCTCTCACGCCCCGCTCTCCCACCCGGCTCTCACGCCCCGGTCTCCTTTCCAGCTCCCACGCCCCGCTCTCCTGTCCAGCCGGCTCTCGCGCCCGGGTCTCACGCCCCGCCCTCCCGTCCAGCCGGCTATTCCGCCCGGCTCTCACGCCCCACTACACCGTCCAGCTCACACGCCCGGCTCTCACGCCCCGCTCTCCCGCCCGGCTCTCACGCCCCACTCCACCGTCCAGCTCTCACGCCCTACTTTCCCGTCAAACCGGCTCTCGCGCCCCGCTCTCACGTCCAGCCGGCTTTTCCACCCGGCTCTCACGCCCGGCTCTCCTGCTTAAGCTTAAGGCGGGGGTACACCCGAAAGCCGTATTTTGGCTGGGTTTTATGTTTTTAATGCAAATATCTCGTTTACGTTTCAAGCAATCAAGAATCTTTATGCTCATTTCACAGATCTATGTTTTGGGTCGTTTGTAAATGTTTTGGTGATTTTTAGGTATATTTGGAGATGAATAGTTTTTCTCAAAGCATTAGTAAAATTAGGAAGTTAAAAATAGGTAGATATACTCCAAACAGTTGCTCAACAACCTGGGGTGCCATTGTGCGGTCGGGCAACTGTCTGGTGGTGTTCCAAAACCCTTTTTTTCCCTTTCAACCTCTCTTTAAACTTACCAAAATTTCACTGAAATTCGGGTGTACCCCCGCCTTAAGTAAGGTGCTGTTTCACATTCTTAAAAAATGTACGAAATGAAACTTTAGTGTAAACTTGTAATGAGACTCAGATTTCTTATCAGTACTGTTATTACGTTTATTTTTTCATTCTTATTATACCTCATTAGCGGACTGCTTTCAGTCGCAGAATATTAACCCACGTTCCCTTGATAACGGTGCCACGAGTGCACCAAAACGTCGATTTTATAATGTATATTTTTTATTTCCTGTTCATTTCTAAATCATAATCACAAAAGTTTGCCTTTTCTAGGGATCTGGAGGATGACTGCAAACCCACACATGACAAAGCCAAATACATAACAAGAGAAATGAAAACTGAACATTCAAACAATTAATTAATTACGGGAATGGACAGAAGACCTCAAGCTAAAGACTGACCAATATCGTTTTCGTAATGTATTTTTAACCTTTAATTTATGTTCTCGTAATGTATATTTAACCTTTAATATACAACTTAATAGTCCCACCATTTTTATTATGTTTTAGAACGGTCTGCAAGCTGATTTCGATGACGACGGGAAAAGATTGTCAATGTTCAAGACGATATTTATCTTAACTCGTGTTTTCGTTAGGTTAAATCCCTCTTGAGAAAAGGTAATATAACCCCCAAAAAGAAAATAACTATAAGAAGTTAACACACCCTTGCGTAGAAAAGGAAAAATAAAAATACTATATATACGATATAGTTTTAAGCTAGAGAGAGTAAAGAGAGAGAGAGAGTTGACTCCCGGCTACTTTGGTAATAAGGCCTATGTCGGGGATAAATACTCTTCCCTTCATCCTCTCTCGTAACCATATATAAGTATTGGATATTCCGCCTTCTGTGAGGCCACCATACGTACATTTTGGAGTCTTAACACTAAACAATGGCTCGAGTTTCTCTGTCATTCCCCAACATGGATCTTTGGTGCCACAATATATTTGCAAGGGAACGGAGATTTGTATTTACGATTGATTCTGTCAAGTACAATAAAGAGCGCAATAAACATCATGAGTGCAGTAGATATCATGATAATAGCCACTGCTGACAGCTTATCCCCTTTCACTTTGTTATACATTCGTGCAGCGGTTGCGGTTTCATCAGAACTGTTCAGGCTCATATTTTTTTGATCTCCACCTGACCCGGGTCCTGTGCTGTTCGAGGTATTTTCTACCGGGTTGGAGATGGGGTTTTGGCATCGCTGATAAGTCGCGTTTTCCGCTTTACAAGGTGTGCTTTTTGATGACAACGCAGCCATTTCTGGAGTTTCTGTGGGAAGAGTTGATTCCGTCAATTGTTTCCTCACAATTCGTGCTGTAGGGCAGGCCTTCTTTAATCGATAATCGATTTTGTTTTGTTTTTGCTCTCGGTTTGTTTTTTGTTCAAACTGTTCGTCAACATGTCCCCAGCATTCCAAGGTGCCCAGTGCAAATTTAGATCTCTTACTTTTCTTTGCAAAAAGAAATCCCGTGACAGGTAGAGTTCTTTTGTCGCTCAAGTACCCGGCATCCACTCGCCAAGTTTCACCAAGGACATCACAGTTGCAGAACCTCGTTTTTACTGCACAGGAGGGAGGATCTGTCATTCCACAAGCACACTTTTTACTGCCAGGCTCCGCTCCACCCCAATATTCCTGCCTGCTCCCGTCACGTGATAACCAGTACGCGTGTGAGGGACCGCGAGGCGCGTTGAGTAGTTTCGATCCAAAGCAATTGAATCGTACATACTGTCGGCAATGCTTGCTCTTCTGAATTAGTGCTTTGATCTGATTCAATCCAGAGGAGGCAGTGTACGTTATGTCATGTTTGTAGAAAGAGCCCGAAAAATCAAGTTTCGCGTTTCCCACCGTGGTTTCTGCCATTTTATTGTGCGTTATTACCGTGTACGTTCGTGACGAGTTTGTTGCGTTACAGAGTGCTGTGTAAGGGTTTCCTACTCCCTGAGAATCCAATAGGCAAAAATTGCTTCCCTGCAATCCCATAGATTTGTATTGTTCACACGTTGGCTTGTAAAAAGAAATTTCGCAGATTTTTCCTTCAAAGTTTGTGTGATCGCAATTACAATAATACTGTTTTCCGTCTTGCGAACATTTTCCCCCGTTCTTGCAAGGATTCGGCTCGCATCGATTCCGCAAGAGACAAGATTTCGAGATCGCATTCTGCGTATCTCTGCTTCTTAAATCTTTAAAGGTTATTTTACGGTTTTGGATTTTTAAATCCAAGATGCATCCAACAAAGCTCGATTTTTTCGCGTTTCCTCTTCTTTCTTGTCCAAGAAAAATCTTTGGTCGAACCTTGTTCATGGAATCCGTAATCAACCAGGAATTATTTACGTGTTTAGTTTTCTCTTGTCCATCGAGACCAAGGCGAATAATAGAGCCCGCGAAATGTAGTGTCAGTAGATGCCATTCGCCGTCATCAAGATTAGAACCCAGTTTTAGCTCTGTTTTCGAGCCGTTGACAGCGGAAACTTCAAAGACGAGTGCGCTATTTGAGAGGAAAAGATAAAACTTTATTTGGGGGGCGATGAATGAAACGAGTAGACCTTCTTTGATATAGGTACGGAATTGAAACCTTGCAGTGAGGAAATAGTTGGCAAGGCTCAAACCCCTACAAGGAATCCTTAGGCTTAAATTGGGATTTGTGCAAGATATAATGCTATTCGGCCTGGATCTACACTTAAATGAAACTTTTCCGTGAATTGTAAACCCAGTGATACCAGGCTCTGCACCAACTAGGATGTTTGTGCTGCCATATATTACACCCTGAAGGCATCCACGAAAATTTCGCGTTGCCGTCTTGTGAAAGCGTCCGTGATGTTCAGCTTTCATTCCACCAACGTAAAGAACCCTGTCTAAGTTGAGGTCTTCGTTGTCACCTTGAAATATGTTGGATGCAGTGATCTGGTCAACGGACAGAACAGACTTTCGTCCGTCTCTAGCGAGCGTGACATTGTGCCATCTGTCATCGTTCAGGTCTTTACTTGAGGAAGTGATGGTTGAAATGCCACCGCCTGATTGACTCGCACCGAGATACGACACGCAACTAAAAAGAAGAGAAAAGAAAAGAAATTATTTCCAATTTAGGGTGGTATACGAAAACTATTTTTAAAAATTGTGTCGGATAAACGGATTCGGCTGAGGTGTTCACATCCTGGTTGCCACCCAATTCAGACGACGCGATCATTCATTTAGGGCAAGAGGGGGTGGGTAACAATTGTTCAAAAGAGTGTGTGCAAACTTAACAATTGTAAACCCCCCAAATGAATCATCACATGATCTGAAGTGGGCAGTGGTAACAAGGATACAAACACGAATCAGTATATTACACGCTGAAACTATAACATATACTTTTGTATCGACGACCTCAAAGAGTTTATCTAAAGGTCTATTGACCTGCGAAAGACCAAAATCGAGTTTTAAAAGACTAGAAATACTCCTAATGGTTTCGTGCTACGGAAACTTGATAGGCTTAAGGTCGACCTTCACAGTAACTGGATCCTCTGTTTCCTATAATTGGAGCAGGTCACTTTTTGTGCTTGCGGCTCGGGTCAAATGCCGTACTTCACATGAGCCGAACCTAATGACAGTTTGGGTCGACTCAAATAATTAAAAGAACGCCTGTTTGAGTCAAACGCCAAATTTAATTCAGTCGAACCGAACTGCTACAGCAAACAAATAACAATTAAAGTCTTACTGGTCAGTGATTTTTCAAGGAAAAAGTAAAAATGGCGCCTTTTTTAAGTTTTGCGTCTTGTTCGACTCATATGAAGATCGCCGTTTGACCCAAAGTCGGTCTTCAGGTGTTAATCACGACCGGCCAGGTGCGAAGAACACCTCTGCCGCTCCAAATACAATCAGTCGAACTTGATTGGGTCAAACACCAAACCTCACATGAGCCTCATTGGCTGAATTGGGTTTTGGCTCATGTGAAGTTCTGCGTTTGAGTCAGTGTATCAGTATTACAATGTTGATCTGATTCTAAGGCCCGGTTTAGACGCCGTACTTCACATGAGCCTAATCGAATGCTAATGAGGGAGAGCATGTGAGGTACGGCCGTCTGAACTAGGCCTGCAGATAATGCAGATTGTCTTCAGAACGGCTTCAGTTTTGAACATTCTCTTCATTCAAAAGAGTACCTACCGTTTTACACTATCAAACACCGATACATTATACGAAGAGCCTTCTTTCGAAAGTCACCCAAAAGGTTGTATTACAAAAAATGTCAAGAGTTCCTGGTTCGAGTTTTTTTACTGTGAAATACATGTTCAGTTTAAAAACAAACGCTCTGAGAATTGGTTTATCAGCCTATAGCATCCGATGACATCTCAGCCAATAATCGAAGGACAGTTCCTTCTTTCATTTCATTTACCCAGTTATCGACCGATGGTTGTGAAACATACAGATCGGAAAAAGAAAGGTTAATCTATAAGTATTCAAGTCTGAGGAAACCTTTTGAAATCGACTTTTCTTTGGAAATCCACTTAGTGTGATTTTTATTGAATTTATTTGCTAGACTTCATTTTAGACATTCGCGTCTCAGTTGTCGAACATATTTTTGCGGTTGGTGGTTACAAAAAAACACGTTTTACGATTAGTATCAATATTGTAATATTTTGAAATGTCTTCCAGAATTAAGAAAAATATGAATATTGATCAAGATCCGCTACAGTATGACACCGAATATGCACAGACCTAACATCTGACGTGGACACAAAAAAAAATAAAATAGTAACTCGGTCGATCAGGTAATTTTGGCTTTGAAGAAAATATTGGATGAAAAACAGACTCTTTATCTCGATTTCGATCACTGTGACATCTCTTGTTCTTATTTCAAACAGACACAACATCTCTATTAAAAAAATAAATTAAAAAAATCCCAGACCTGATCTGACCAACTGACTACGAGCTAAATACGTTCTTCTGGCATTGAGACTGCACGTGTTAGACTCTTCTCAAGTCGCTAAAGTACGGCTGCGATTGACCCTTCGAGTTTACTTAAGGTGCTCTACATGCGTGTACACTCTTTTTTTTTATTAAGAACCAGTAAAATTTAGCTCAGGCTCAATGTTCTTATTTTTTCGGCCATTTCAGCCTCAAAATGTTCCTATTTTGTTCTTAAAATTCTGTGTTCTCTAATGGCTCCAAATGTGGTTATACCGTACTGTACAGTACTTCACTGTAGGGACCCTGACCTGCAGGGTACCTAAACCATACCTTTCACATGCATCATACAGTGATGGACAAAGAACCTGTACTTATCAGTACATGTAGTGTTCAGTGTTTATACTCATACATGTAATCTGTTACTGTTTACACACGAAAAGTGTGATAATGAAGTTTAAGAGTGATGAATATATCTGGAAGACTGTATAGTAAAGACCCTGAATTTTGAAAAGAAACGTTGGCTTCACACTGTCGTCGCGGTCTGTTTGTTTGGTGAAAAAAATTTCAGCCTCAGATTGTTCTTAAATTGTTCTTATTTTTCGAGCGATTTCAGCCTCAATGTTCTTATTAAGTTTGTTCTTATTAAAAAAAAAGAGTGTATGGCAAGTCACTGCTAAGCTAGCATGCAATATCGGATACGGAGTATAGGCTATTTCCCGGAGGCTATTAAATACGTCTGACTCCAAAGGATATGAGATGCGTTTTAGATCGTTTTAGATAAACCGGAGGCGATGTTCTTCTCGATTCAACTTCACCGACTAGAGCCAAAATTTTTCAGTTGTGTCACTGACGACGTTCCTCGCTCCAGGCATCAGAGACTGAACAAGTTTCACTTACTGCAATCTTCCCTGGACAATCTCCATCCGTAAATAGTGACCCATCGTTCCTTTGCTGTAGACGAGAAGACCATTCGGGTAGATAGTACGGAATCTCAAACTTAAACTCGATTGCCGAGGGCTGCTTCGTATTGATTTCAAGTCAAAGGAAACAAACCCATCTCCATTGAGAGCAACTGGAGTGTCAGATATCACCCTAATGATAAGAACAGCCAAGAAGAGAGTAATTTTCATCGTTCCCTTCAGGAAATGTGAAGGTTACATGACAAAGTCCTCACAACTAAAGTCTGTTTTGAGAAATAAGTGATGCGATTTGCATACTTATAACCTGAACTGTAGCAAGACAAGCGGGAGGTCACCTGACCGCAGTATAAAATAATTGGAAAGAAATGTTTTGCTAATGGAATCCTTACCTAATAGCGGTTGTGTCTCGCGTAATTTGTTTATGACTAAGAAAGATAAGTGGTTAGCTTCTTTCTTTCTAAGCTGACTAGGATTGTTTTAGGTTATTTTAATTTTTTGTTTCCATTGCACCTATGTACAAATTATTGGTGTCACCATTATGTGGTAACTGTTCTCCTTTGTTAATTCATTTACTTATCTAATTGTCTTTTTTACAACCCGGAGAAAGTTAGCAATATTTGAGACTACTAAGAGAGCTGAAATCATTAAAATATCGTCAAATCGTCATACAGTAATGTCAGTAACTAACTCTTTAGTTCATGAGCTCGAGTTAAGCTACTGACCCAGACGGATAAGAGCAGAGGCTACGTGAGTTGACTCTACTGGATCGACTTCTTTTTGGCCGTGCTATAATCCTACAACGTTAGTACGAGTGACACTAACATTAAGGCTATTATACTTTGTTATGGAATAACTGACATCAAGTTATTTCAAATATATATCGGTAGCGGTCCAGATAGATTCAGGTACTTTGTTTGTATATGATCAGACCACAACACGATGCAAGACGGAACCAGTGATATACACCGATTTATTAACCAGAATGAGCGGGCAAATTATTACTGATTGGAAATATGAACGTGATCAGGAAAAAGCAGAAACCGCACTCAAAAAGTAGCTTGCTCTCAAATTGATGGTTTATAACGAAACAACAGGGAACTCAAAATAAGACTTAGGGGTTTCCCAGTGGGATAGAGATTGGCACCAATGCGAAGGCAATCTATTTCGTAGACTTCTAGACGTTCTGGTGAAGTATTCTGGAAGGGAGAATTGAGCTGAGCCCCGGAGTCTGCTGTAGCCTTGAACTTCCACCGGCAAATCTGCCTCCCGTTTAGGTTTGATTTGTCCGAGCTAACCATTCAGGCAAAAATTGTAGAATGGGCCGCAGCTCACGAAAACCGTATCGCGATTAGAATGGTAGAGTGCTTTAACGAAGAACAGGGGTTTTCCGGATTCGGACCTGTAATTAACGCAGATTTTCGGACCTAACAGTTACTCCTGCAGTAGTTTTCAATTTCCGCGGGGAATTGGACTGCGAGTGGAGCGGTTTTGAACTAATGGAAACACCAAAAGCAGCGAGTAATCACTGTATTAAACTATCACCCGGCGTGCCCAATCGATGAAAACCAATAATCGATGTCAATCAATATGATCGATACTAATTAATCGATTAATATCGGAAATCAATGAAAATCGATTTAATCGAAAATCGGTGAAAATCGATCACCAAGGAAATTTGTGAGTATCGACTTTCATCGATTTCCATCGATTGTCATCGATTTTCATCGCTACTATTGATTTTCTTGTATCGTTTTAATTACAACGAAAAACACAATAGACGATAGATTAGCTTTGTTTGTGATAAAAGGAAACGAATTCAAAGAAAACTTTTAATTGTTGAAGCCTATTTTCCTTTGATTCTTGACCGTGTCATTATGTTTTTTAACTCTGTAAAACGGTAGTCGCAAGGTTAATGAACTATTTGACGTCTCATCAATAACAAAAGTTTATTGCATTCATAAAGCCACCTGAACATCAATAATTTACGGTGAATTTTTTTGCTTGAGCTACTGAAAGGGTGGCTAATAGCACAGTTACAGAAATGAAGGAAGCATGTGCCTTGAGATAATTACATATTCGACAGGACATGCACGCTGTATATGCAGCAATTCCCGGGAACAAGTCTGAGAATTGAAGGTATCCTCTTTCAAGAGCTATCGACTAATGCCCCGTTTTAAACCAAAGCTTAAACATGTTTAAAAGCTGTTTAGTTAAACACGGTTTAAAATTGATTCCTTTGTAAAAGCTGCTCACTGATGTTTTTACTTCAAATTCAGCAAAAATAAAAAAACATGTTTAAGTTCATCTGATCCCACTGCATAAAAGCCGCCTGAGTTGCAGTTTTTCTTTAATAGTTTTCATTTTTCTAAACCTGGTTTAATTAGTTGGTGTGAATGGGGTATTAGATCGATGATAATCGATGACAACCGATGAAAATCGATATAATCGATAGCATTTACGAGGACTAGGATTGTGAGTATCGATTTTCATTGATTGAGGCAATCGATAACAATCGATTATATCGATTGCCTGCCGATGATCGACTTTCATCGATTGGGCACGCCGAGACTATCACAAAGGACACCAATCCAGAGAACCAATCGCACCTAAAGAAAATACATCTCGCCGACACAAAGCGCGGGAAAAAAGATTGGATTTCACCTCCCATAGGATGACAATGTGCGCGGTTTTTTTTTGTCGTGCACTTTTCAGAGGCTCCGTCCACATTACACTGGAAAACAAAGGTGCATCAAATGTTTTGCGTCCACACTACGTCGTAAGGAATTTGAAAACAGAGGTTTCACTATGAAAACGCATCAAATGTTTTCCGTCCACGCTACGCCGGAGGAAGTTAATAAAGCAATACTCACCAATCATTTTAGATTTGTGTTTACTGTTTTACTTTCAATAACATGCTACCTCTCCTCCCAGGGTAATAACATGTGGACTCTAAATTCAAAGCCCAACCGACCAATGCGTTTTCCGCTTCCGTCAATCAAATGTTCGGTGGTTCCTCCAGCTTCCAACTACTGCCGAGCACTGTTTGTCGGTCGACCTTTGAATTTTAGTCATGTTATTGAAGTGTGCAGTAAGGAAAACTCAGTCAGAGAAATCACATGCTTTTCGTGACGCGATCATTTACGAAAAAGCACCGTTTTCGAAATGTTTTCCGTCCACACTTACTCGAAAAGCCCAGCGTTCTACAATTGCTCTAGTTTGAAGAGCGTTTTCGAAAAAGTTCGTGATGGATTAGTTTGGACGCTAGCCCCAACCCTACAAATAAAGACGCCGCCTCAAATAACGAGAGAAATTTGCACTTGCTTTGTTTAGCATCACCGACTTTGTGATTGGTTTAAAAATCTCACACCACTTTCACGGCCAATCAAAAGTAAAACCAAAACCAGTCGCGACTCGGTCATACACGTTTTCCAGCGCTTTATATCAGTTTCATGAATTGGTGTGAGTTTGCTTGATTCACTGGATTGTCTCCTGTGATTGGTCCAGTGATTTTCTTTAGTTTTCTTTTCTCGACACTGGATTGGAAACCGCTGTAAGCCAAGCTCTTGTCGCAGTACTGCGAAACCAAATCAATGGGAATTGTATTCGACACTCTTAATCGACCGACCCCAATAACAGCATGGATCTCACTCAAGTACCGCTGTATCATAACACGATGGTTTCAGAGATACCTCCGGTTTTTCTCGTGCTCCGTCCACACCACGCCAGAGAACTAAGAAAACAGCGTTTTTATTCTGCAAACGCATCAAATTGTTTTTTTTGTCCAAACTACTCCAGAGAAAGATTAAACAAAAACCCGCACCTATCACCGTTCATGTTGGACGTGTTTGAGGAAAACTCGGGCAGGAAATGACAAGATTATAATGAAGTCTTCGTTTAAGACAAGCTCCGTTTTCAAATGTTCTCTGTCCACAACAAAATGCAAAGCCGGCGTTTTCAAATTTCCCCGTTTTCATGCCGGATCAGTGCGGACGGTAGGGCTAGCGGTCAAAATGTAGATGTGCTTCCACATTCTTCGGCGTAGTGTGGACCGAGATGCCAGCCGTCTTTCCCGCAACACGCGTTCAACTACCAAAGGACACAATGACAACAACTTCCTTTGACTGTACACGAACTATTGAGTAATAGTTTATTTTGACATAAAACTTAATATGACAGCTCCGGCTTAAAGCTCTTCTACATAGTTACTCTGATATCAACTGTCTTAATCACTGATTTGGGAAGGTTTGGTCGTACTTCTGAAAGCAGATCCAAGAGTTTTCTTTTGTTCGTTTTCTGGAGTAGCACTAGAATCTACCAAGGCAGACTAAATCATACATACAAATAACCAAACAAACGGACAAACAAACACACTGACATGGATTGACATAGCACATACAATCTTGCATGTCACAAAAAAAATTAAGATCTGTGTTTCTTTTTTCTCGGGTCAATATACAATATGTTGAAGGTTGCAGCATATTTCTGCAAGCTAATTTCTGAACAAAACAAGTTCTTGGGGGAGAGAAAACGATGATTAGAAGGGAAAAGAGACAGAGCTTCTCTATCACCTAATTAAATCTACATGAACTAATCTACATACATTTCTTTGACGGGCACAACACCAAGAAACACCAAGTAACGGCTAACACATTTACTGTACAGCATCATGATAATTACGAGCAAATAGAGACAGGTTCCTTTTTAAAAAAACTCCCCCGGCCTAAATAACTTGTCTCTCTCTTTTTATCTTTCTTCGCTTCTGCTTTCGACACTAGAAGCAACGGAATAGTTTTCAATCAACGAAACATGGAAATTGGGGAGTTCAGAACTGTGGCGGGGGAAAATATTACAATTACAGTCACGTTATACTCAGGCCACCTATACTATAGTTTTCCTTGACCAATAAGGGTGAGTTAAAAAGCCTTTCCATGTTCATAATATAAATCTAAATTATTATATGTACTTATTCACACTTGAAAAGGGCAATATTCAGATTTGATAGTGATATTATAGAGATGTCTGCAAACAAAGAAAAGGCGTGGTAACCCGGTTCACTGGAATGAAATGCCACTGGCTTCTTTTAACAAGAACATGAAAGAAGACTTTGTTGCATTCATTCCAGAATAACAAATAGCTACTTAATTTGAGGTAATTCTTTAATTTACTCAAGTACCGGATACCACGGATAAGATAGAACATTTTATGAGTTTCACACGTCTTTAAAAAGAAGACTGAAATTTCCTCAGCATGTGCTGCCATGGTTTGTTCTAAGGGACAACAAAAGAGCAATTCTTTATACAAGTCTGTCAACAACCTTAAAAACACTTTTTCTTTGCCTGCACACTTCTGATATTTTCAAGAACTAGCAAATTTTAGTGCGCAAGTTCCCAACTCCCAAAGACAGGGGAACTTGTGATAAGAATTTCAACTTTTAGGATAAGGGTTTTAGTTTGACAGAAGAACAAGAATCAAGGAACGCAATGTGGAGACAGACCACGCGCAAATCCCCCGTCCCCCACCCCCAACAAAATTCTTCTTTTCTCGGCCCAGAACATTACAGGTAACTGACTGACAGAGTCCTGTGAAAAGCCACAGAAAACTAAACGCTACATTATTCCACGGCATTTTGTACACTACTTTACAAGGCTGGTATCTGACATAATTTCACGGCTGGGCCGACGCCCCTTTGTTATCTATCCCCCGTCCCATATCGGAATAAAACAGCTGAATGTTTGTGTCATATAACAGCACATGGCAGGCAGCCTTGGTAAGGGCTGTTCAGAAGGCTGGATGAAAAGTTGGGGAGGGAGAAGAGGGAACCCATCACAGAAGTTCATACTGGCGGAGGTGCATTCGCTGGATTATGTCTCGGCAGTCATTGAATACCCGTCGAATGTTCTCCGTATCTACTGCGCATGTGAAATGTGGATAACAGTAGTGTTTACCATCTCCGCTGGCTGTGCTGATTCGCTAAAAAACGAAAAGAACAGATCAAAGTTAATATATAGACATGAAGTTAACAAGGTAGTGAAACACAGGGGCTACAACGAGATAAGCAATATTAAGCCCGATTTTGACAGAGCAAACTTGAAAAAAGTAGGCTTAATGTTTCAAAAATGTGCGATCCACGTTCTAGCATCTTTAACGGGGCATTGTCATTAATTTTAAAAAGAATTCGAGGTTACAACAACATATAGATTATAGAAATCTCAACAAAGGTTTGAATTTCTAATTATTTCACAGCTACCTGTACGACAGGAATTTGCAGGAAGGTTTACACAATGTAAATATTTATCCAGCAGTTCAAACATGTTATGTTTCAGACATTCACTAGCTTGGCTAACGTTTGCGTCTTCAAGGGTTCTTAGGATTCCAACAACACATCAGACTAGACTTAACTATATGACTACTTCTAAAATACTCCTTGGTTCAGTTGTGTCCAAATATCAGGGCGCAGAACAATAAGTGGTTTCAACAAAGTCTCTCCATTCATCTCACTGGAGAAGTCCATGTACGTTAAAGAGGCATTGTCACGCTATTTGGCAACTTTATAAATAGCTAGAGGGTGTCGGAGCATCAATTGAATTCCAAAACTAATGATCTAGTTTTGTTATTGAAGACTATTTGAAGGTACTGAAACTGTTTCCGTCGCGTGTCACTACGGATGGCATGGATGGAAATGGATTGAAAATGGAAAAAAACTGGCCAATTTCTTCAAGTTTTGATGCTACGTGTTCCAAAACTCCTCAAGAAATTTGTTATGGTTAGCCCTCTCTGATAAAATTTACTTGATATCTTTGTCGTAGCTTTGCAGAAGCATTTTGCTTATGATTAAAGCCTCAAAGTAATGACTTTAGCACAGATTTGACCTAAAACAGCAAAATCCTCGCGACACTGCTCCTTTAAGCCCAGGTAAAACGACAGAAAAACAAAAACCTTTGTGAAAAACAACTTATACCATGTTAGCTGAGCCAATGAAAACTCTTGAATTTAATTATCCAACGATCCACTTCTTAGTAATGACCCTTATCTAAATCATCCCAAAGGAATACACTCTAAGACAATACAAACATTTAACAGCTGAACTATACTTACAAGGAATTCATCACGAATAAAATATTTAGCTCTTGTCACTGATTCCTCATCCCCAGGCTCTGCCGTGGCTATGAAGGGAAAAAAATGACATTGTCATCAGCCTCTAAGGATGAAATTATATCTTTTGTACATTTTACTCGATTCTTCAATAATCTCACTGTGGTGGTGGCCAACTCAAAAGCTTTGACTCCCTTGGCCAGTACACGATGTCTTTCTGTAATTTACATGTTATCCTTTTTGGCTTTTGCACTGTAACTGTTCCCGAACAGACATACATGAACTTGAAAACTAAGCAGTCAGAGTGCCAGGTTATCCTGGATTTACAC
>JAHPZR010050139.1:7500-19555 GCA_019787425.1 Platygyra sinensis | reverse complement strand
GAGGAAGGATGAGAAGGATGAAGAATTGGACATGAAAAGAAAAAACTTTCAGATGGAAAGACAATCGGGGGCGTAACCGCCTCACCAATAACCTGATAGGCACGTTTCAAAGATATTACGGGAAGGCTCGGGAAAATAAAGGTCACCTTCAAAACCTGCAAAAAAAACTGTGAAAGCTGTTTGGCATCATTATGCCTCGACTGAGGATAATCAGAAGCATGATTACTGTCCCGAAGTTGCATGTGGCAAAACGATCAGGCAAATGGAACTAGCCCCTCCAAGCCGAAAAATGTTGCGCCAGCAGTGATGGAGGAAATCTTGCCTACATTTGAGGGTCTGTGGGCTGAAGACCTACTACAGGGCTTGTCTCAAAACAACAATGTGATACTAAACCATCTTGTTAGAGACATCAGTCTAAAAACAAAACTTGCTGCTCCTGAGACGGTACTGACGGCTTCTTTCCATTTGTCTGTTCAATGGTGGAGCAAATGCCATGCAAACTGTGCTCAGAGGGCTCAACTTGGAAGTTGGAGTGCACTGCAAATCTGTTTTTAACACCATTAACCAGCAAAGACAGTATGCTACAGGAGAAAAATCACTTCAGTCAAGAAAGGTTCGTCGCCAGATTCGCGGCGGCCAAAGAAAGAGCCGGAATGAAAGAAATGAAGAGCAAGAGGGGCCTACATATGAACCTGGAGCATTTGGACCCTGAATTTCTGTTTTTAAGAACTCTTTACGAACTATTAGTGTACAATTTACTTTATGTTTTTTGGGGTGAAGAATGCAATGATGTGGATGATGCCAACCTGAAGAAACGCCACTTTATAAATTCAATTGTTACCATGGAAACATGCACCCCCAGACTTTGACAAAAAAAAAAGTCATTGCATTCTCCAATGGTTCTTGTATGTTTTTGCCAATTTTGGCTGAATGTGATTGGACTAATTTTGATGGAAATCATTATTACTATTTCACCCCCACCCCCCTTGCTAAGCCTATGTTCAATGACACTGGATAAAGTTAGCTCCAGAGGTAGCTGAAGCAATGTATTTTTACTCGCAATGAGTATTGGCTCAATATTTCTGATTGCCATGCATCTCCCCTTGCAACAGATCTGTCGAAATTTTGTCGTTTTTGCAAGCATCTACTACCTTTTAATTTTAGTGGTTGCATTTGATCGTATAAATTTTCCAGGTTCGCCGTTGAAGACAAAGAAACAGCCTGTTATGTAGCAGCAGCAGTAAACAAAAACACCACAAAATCAACTGCCGAAACACATACTTAGACTAGGATAACGAGAGGAACAATCATGAAGGCATTGAAAACCTCTATATCAAAGATCTTAAAAAATTGCTCGGAGATTTCTACACCGAATTCAAGTAGCAACAACTACGAGCCAGAGTTTGTAGAAATATATAGACCACTACGACTGAACACAACTTGGTACTTCAGGACTGTGCAATAATCAGGATCAATATCAGTATCTGGGCAAATGCGCACCTACCCCTCCCCTAATCCAAAAGCAACACTAATTTTTAACCTATTATAACATGTTGGGTTAGGGGAGCGGTAGGTGTGCAGTTGCCCAGATACTGATATTGATCCAATAATTATCAGGAGGGGGGCAATAAAACGAGAGGGTGGCACAATGTAAACTCACAGCCTTACGGAGAGGGTAACATGTAAATTTCTGGGAAGGTGCGGGGGCAACGGATGATGATACTAAAGATATTTCACTAAAAGTTATACTGATTACTTTCCGGACTGATTTAATATGAATAAAACATGGCTTACGGTATATCACGTCAAAAATAAAATGGAGCATACAGTCATTGTCAAGTGAAATTAATTTGATAAGATTATCAAAATGACATCGCCCCATGTAAGGTAATCCGGAATCCGGAATCCAGGTTATTTTGGTCTGTGGAATCCGGAATCCACGGCTTTGGAATCCGGAATCCAGCTAGTGGAATCCGGAATCCAACCATTGCAGTCCAGAATCCAGGTTGCTGGAATCCAGTCTGTTGTGATGGTTCCAGGGGCTCTTCTTTTCTTTTAACGACTGTTGCGTGGAAATCTCATGTCACGAGGACGCGCAACAAACATGTTCACGCGTGTTTCACTGACAGGAAGATCCCTTGTTATTGTGACAAAATCGAGTATCAATTTGTAACAATGGTCACATTTTAATGACGTGACAGAATCCCAGGGAGTGATTTGTGTTACTGTATATTATCGGTCTTTATCACACACCTTTTCGACCGGGCCTTTCCACCTTTTATCCCGTTGCGCTTTTGGAGTGGGAGGTTTGGATTCTTTTCCTGTTTGGGCGCAATTGGAACTAATTTTTGGATTTCAGGTAACTTCAAAGAACAATAATATAAAGTATCCTTATTCTTGGCCGTAGTATCAGTAGTCGTGGTGGTTGCAGTTACTGGCTTCTTTCAGGCACATGTCATTAGTGTCACTCAAAGAATCATACATGTTGCACGTGGTGTCTTTTTCATTCAGTCCAGTTTCAATCAGTCGAAATCAGAGATCTCGAGAGATCACTTTGAATTTTTCTCTCACTCGATCGTTATCAATCTTTTCCAGCAAGGGGAAGCACAAGAAAAAGCATGAGCCGGAAAGGCACGGAAGAGCTAGAGTAGTCACGCTTCCCACCGATTGTTTAAGGGGACACCGAAGAAAGTCAAAGGGAGGAAGAAGATTGTGTCGTTAGACGTATCCGTGGAGGTCAATGTAGACGATCTTTCCCTCATTTCTGAAGGTAATGTACCGGATCTGGTGTCACCATTTGCCATATGTGCGTCTGCAAAAGATACCGTTGAACTGTTTTAGTCAGACGTTCGTCTTGGCGAGATTTTTTCGATTTCTGGTGTTGTAGACGAGGCAGAAACTAACTGCGTAGGGAAGTTAATTGAATCGTTTTGTTTTGATCGATCTAGTTTATTAACTTCATTTGCCTTAACACGTGACAAGCAATACCTGTAAGGTGGAGACGGGAATGGTTCATGTATTCATCTTTGTCAAGTGAGAGGACGATTGAAACTGAGAACAATTTCGAATATTCCAGGCCTCATGGGTATTGCAGGGCCATATGGTGGAACCGTGTTCTTATCCTCCAGCAAAGAACACGCACTGTTCAGCTTGAAGGAAGACGAGAAGCTTGGGGGTACAGAAACCCTAACAAAAAGTGTGTGGAGAAACTGGAGGCCATCGTGATGGTGTCCAAATTCGATTAAAAAAGAAAACTGCCTTATGCGTATATCGTAACACTGTTTTCGTGTGCGATAACGGTAACAAAGCATTAAGAATGTTGACGTCATAAAAATTTTGAAAACGAGGCGCGGGCATCTTGGAGGAGTATTATTTTCAACATGGCCGCCACAGGCCAGTAAGAAGGAACAACATTGAATTATAATTGCAACATGCCTAAACAAACTGCCGTGATATACCTATAGTTAAAGTTTAATTAGCCAGGAACATCTTGCTCCGTGACGAGAGAGCACGCGAACGTTGAAGAAACCGGCGTCGTCGGCGTCTGTTTACTTGCTTACACCTACCGATCTCCTTTCCTGTACAGCCGAACAAGTCTCTACAAGGACCACAAGGGCCACCTGGAGGACTGAGGAGAGTGATGGCCATTAAGGAGAGGTTGGGTGTAACTTGACAACTGATTTCATTTGGAGTGCAACATTTTTATGTTTAACAAGTGCATATTTTAGAATGTAACTTCGTAACATAATCAAATTATATCAATAAAACAGAAAGCAAACATGAACAGAGACCAGCGATGTACGGTATAGATCCAGCCTCCTACGATTTTTTCGAGTTAAAGTGCAACATATTTATTTCAAAAAATACTTGTTTATGCATGTAAGTTCGTAACACAATCAAAATATTAGGGACCTTAACCAAAACACGAAGGCAACGGCAACGAGAACGCCACCAAACAAAAGCTGTAATGAGCAGAACAATAGCTGTGCATGTGCATTATAACTCTTTGTTCATTTCTTTGCCGTCTCCTGCAAAACGACAACGTGAAATGACTAAATTCAGCGTTATTTGGAGAACGTGAACGACAACGGCTAATTTTTCGTATTTCTCTTAGGAACTGAACACATTCGTAACATATTCAGCTGAGGCATGTTTTAATACTAACAAACACACTGAATAGATCTCAATAAATGTGAAATTTCAAAGTAAAATAAAAACACATTTTTTACTAGACGTCGTCCTAGCCGTCGCCGTCGTATATACGTAAGGTCCCTAATATACCAGGGAAGCAAGAAGCAAATTAACGTATTTCTTGACTAGTTACGTTAGCAGGAGCCATAATTGGGGACCGATTCTGACTGCTGACCCTATTCATAAATGGCTGCCGATTAGAAATTCTTTCGTAAGTATATTACATGTAAAATTAGCCCAACTAACCTTGCTTTTAGTTGGTAATTCAAAAGAATTCTTACTCTTCAACAAGGTTAGTCGAGCTAATTTAAATGCATGCATATTACGACTTCACGTCGATTTAATAAGTGTCTCATTCAAACATCGGTGAAACCGCTGGGATTCTTACCCTGAAGGCTCAGTTTGTTCCAAAGGGTAATATCTACGGTGCATGGCGAAGATCCGTCGGATTCATTAGTTTTATTTGATCTGGAATGAGGTGGGACATTTCAGGAAGACTTTTAACCGATTTCAAAAGAAAGAGGACAACAGTTTAATTGAGCCACCTCGTCTGAATGGCTGACAATTTTAAATTGGCAGTTATTTATGAATAGGGTCTATAGAAGCACGACCATTCTTCATCCAATAACAGAATAAAAAGCAGCTGCAGAATTGAGCAATGAGTGGCAAATTCTGACCAGCCCTTCTTAAGGCCTAGCACACATATTTATGTACCTCTCGTGTGTGGAATTAAAACTTTTTGTGGCCGAAGCGACAGACAGGAATTTAAGGGACCAGACGTTGTTTCGTCGGTTCATATATTACGAACAAAGAAACAATGCGTCAACGGGAACTTGAAACACACTTAAATAGAAGTGTTCTTGGTAAAAGGTGAAACGGTCAACCCATTAAGATATTTTAAGATATAAGCAAACGAAAATTAAGCGACGCTTTCTGTTCAAATAACCTGATGAAAACAAGAGAGAAAGTTTGTTATTGAAAATACAGGAGAGAACCTTATCCCGAGTTTCGGTTTCACTTCACTTCATGTTTTCCTTTTCCAGTGACACTTCAGTTGTTTCCCTTTTTTTAAACTGTTCTTTTATCTTCTTACAGGATTGTTTAGGTCACTGTTGACGCTTTTTCTGTGCTTTGTGACAAAGATACTTCTTTTACTGATATGTCAGTATACAGAAAGAATCCAAAATGTCGTCAAACAATGCAAAGAAATGTCACAGCTGAGTAGTTTGTCCGTTTAGTTGCCCTCGCAAACCGCTATATCAACATTAAGGCAATTGTCATTTGATACACCTCTTGCTGCTGGAAAGATTTTCAAGAATTTCCCGAGGAAAATAAGAACTCCGGTAAGTAAAAGTAGCATCCAAAGAACAATTGCTCAGCTGGTTGTGCGTTGTTTCTTAAGTGGCGTTCTTAGCCCGCTTCATGCAAGTTTGTATACAACGAATATGTCAGAATCAGGAAGACCAAGTGTCTCAAGCTGTCTTACAAAATTGCTATGTCCTACACTAAACCAAAAGACTATGTTAAGCCAAAAGACTCCTTGATCATGTAATACAACTCTCTTCACACCCTATGCATTTCTCAGATTAGTTTGAAGGGATATAATCGCAATCGAATTAGAAAATATACGTCTTGAAATGGTATAATTGATTTTGGTCAAGTTTAACTTTGCCACTGGCGATATCAATCGGTGAGAGTCATTGCTAGCCTAATGCTAAGTTAGGTATTGGAGGTAACTCAGAATTAGCTCTGAGCGTCACTTCCTGAGATCTCAATAAAAGTGAGGCCGTGTGAAGGGAATGGGGGAATCCTTGTGCACAATATTTACATCATTAGCATAAGCAATTCAGTTTCTGATGGAGCTTCAAACAAATCAGTTCCGAATATTGAAAGGGCATAATGCAATTAACTCTGCCAACGGATATGAACCTGATGCATAGAATACCTTTTTGTGCAAGACGGGTTAAAAAACTCAAAATTTTACAAATAGTGTATGAACTCATTAGCGCTTTTGAAAGACAATTTCTTCTTGAATATTGCACCCAAAGAGCTAAAATTTAAAAATTCACCATTAATTAAGTTTCACTAGATCTACCTGCCTGGAGTCAATTCATATCAAATTTGTTTCCTTCTGAACACAACGCCATTTGCAAGTGAGTAAAAATGTAAGCATTGACTTCAACATGGATCCCCCTATAAGATTGAATGGAGAGAGAGTCTAATTCAAATGTATATACCTTTTCACGTTTTTAGTTATTGTAAGATAACTATGGCTCTGCGTTACATTTATGATATGTAGAAGGTTTAGTAGGTAAGTTACGTAATCACGATACGATTTCTAAGATATGCTGCATCGGTACATTCAATCCTATACGGGGGTATTCATGCTGACGTCAGTGTTTACATTTAATAATAATAATAATAATAATAATAATAATAATAATAATAGTAATAATAATAATAATAATAATAATAATAACGATTTATTAACAGCATTTCTACAGAGTAGCTCTACATCTGTTAAATGAAACTTAAATATATATTAAGAAGTTATATACATATTACATATTATTTACACTAAGATATAAAAATCATGAAAATCAGGATAGTAAAATTACAAGATTTGGAAATTAACCTAGCCGCATAATAGCCTTAGCTTTTAGGATTCTGGCACTTTCCATTTTTGCTCATTTGCATACGGCTTTGTGTACAGAGGGACACATATTAGATATGAATTGACTGACTCCAGGCAGCTAAAGAGCTAGATAGGGGAATATGGGAAAAAAGGGTTCTTTGTATACATTGAATATTTTTGTTATAAAACCAATTGAAAGACTGACCAGACGGCTAAATATGATTAATTTAATGCCCAATATTAAATTTAACATTTTTAGCCGTCCAGTCAGCCATTCAATTGGTTTTATAGTTTATTTTTCACTGCTGATCCTGATCTAAACCAAAATCCGGCTTCACTCCGCTGCTGTTTGTACAAGTGGTCCTTCCATTACAGTTTACCCAATATTTTTGTTGCCTGTTTTTTTGTTGTTGTTGTTGTTGTTGTTGTCGTGACCTTGCCGGCACAAATAGCAGTTGATGCATGTTTATTACTGGCTGAAGAACTTACCAATAGAAACATTTTTGTTACCTCATTCACGTGCAATTCACGTGTGTGACCGTAAAACAAAAGAATGTGCAAAGTCATTGACCTTCCAACATAAATCGTGATCAAGTGAAGTTGATTTGCACTGCGGGAATACAGATGAAATGGAGACGTCATCATCGCAGTTGTAAGAGCGCTACAGTGCTCTACCAACTATGAAGACCCATACGTTGGGAGCAGACCAATTTATCGAGCTCATTTTTACCCTTGACATCGACAGGAATGAGACGTGAAATAAAGTTGATTTGAACTGTGGGAATACAGATAAAATAGAGATGTGATAATAGCAGTTAATTGTAATCGCAATTTAAGCAATTGCAAATTAAATTTTACCTGAAAAAAAATCAAATTTCTAGTGCCTGAACATTTCATCCGTTCTCCTGCAGTTCAACTTCATTTCACGTCTCATTGCTGTCACGGGTAAAGATGAACTCGATAAATTGGTCTGCTCCAAACATATGGGTCTTCATAGCTCAGTTGTTAGAGTAGTAGAGCGCTAACGTTGAAGCCCTGAGAATTTGTTTCAGGCTAAACTCTGTAGTTGCTGAAATTGCGATTACAACTGCGATGATCACATTTCTATTTCATAATTCGTGCATGTCATCTTAGTGTTGCTACTTTGATCCACCGAAAGTCGGGTTTCATAATCATTCCCGTCTACCCTGAAGACTGTTTCTTTTTTTTTTTCATCTCCTATATAGGTCTGACCTGCGATCTAGCTAGTCTTAACCAAAGCTAATACAATATAATACAAAATAATATAGTATAGGGTACAGAATAATTTAGTTATTACCAGCGCTCTCCCATTGTAAAACCATATCTGATCCATACTAGTAGAGGATATTGCAAAGTGGTGTGAAGATACGAATTTTATTTTCTAGTGCAGAAACGATATTTCATCAACGAGCGCAGCCAGTGAGTTAAAAAAAAGTGTTTTTTTTAAGACGAAAACTTAAAATTTATATTTTCGAACCACTGTGTAATACAAACTAATCAATCACTAAACTCGACACTAAACGTTTTTAACGATACATGACTGTTTGTGTTAACAGCCGTGAAATAGAGGGAAATGACGTCATCGATATCCTTAACCCCTCACTATTAAGGATATGGAAATTACGCTACTTGGGTCACGGATCAGTATTTTCATATGAATTTTACGAGTAGTGTATTTTCGGGTAAAACACTTGTGTCTACATAATAAAATTCATGACTATCGGACTCTAAAGGTGAATTATTGTGAAAAAGCAACGTCTTATTAAAGTTCTGTTTTGGTCCCTGCGACTAGATTTTTTGAAGCAAAAATTGCCAGTTCACACGATGCGACTAGTCCCTGCGACTATTCGCAGGGACTGGTCCCATCGTGTGTGCCGACCTTAATAAGAGACAATGTCGTCTTTTAGCAACATCGTAAACGAAACTGAGCCACAATAACTTTGGACGAAGTTATTGCCGATCTTGACACTTGATCAAAGTGGCGTCCCTTTAGCTACAGTAATAGTCCGCGTATAAGAACCTGGGTTTTAAGAACGTGTTAGGCTAAAATTTTCATTTAAGCCCCCTTCACATAAGAAACTATTTAGGCTAAAATTTAAGTTACGTTCTTATCAGTGAGGTTGCTGTAAAACTGTATAGGTAGAAAGCTTAAGTACCATGTTGTATGTCAATTGTACCTGCACTGAACTGCCCATAGGCTTTGCTTTATGGTACAAATAAATGATTTATATTGTATTATGAGATGATATTTATACTACATATAGTATATTCAGATGAAATTCATATAAAAATATAAGAACCTATTTTATGAACCTTGGAAGCCTAAATTTGCTTCAAGTACCATTTATATAAGAACCTTTTTAGGCTAAATTGAAAAATTTAGGTTCTTATACGCGGGCTATTACTGTAGTAGTGTCGAAGAAAAGCTGAGCACTTTTCCGATTTAACAAGTATATTTAGTATAATTTAGCATAATTTAGTATAATTATTTGTTGGCTTACATTCATGCCATTATATTTATGAAAAATGAAGTAACTATTAATTGCGGTTTTGTCTGTTACAGGAAAATAAAACGATGAACGATTTAACTTCAGCCCAAAGCCTTTCATTCAAGACCTTTTGTTTAATTACTGCTCTGCTGGGATTGTAAGTGTTATAAAGCTACACAAGAGACCATTTTACTGTTGTCTCCTAGGTGACCTGGCATTCAAATGGCAGCGAGGCTGGAGGTGACCTCGCTTTGATACAGACCTCTCTGCATTTGGCATGTAAATGCACCTAGTAAGCATTAGAACATCTTCATTTGCACAACAAAAGCAGTGAGGTCTCTATCGAAACAAGGTCACCTCCAGCAAAGGCCAGGTCACTGAATAGACAAGTGTAAAAATAAATGGTCTATTAGCTTTAATCACACGGCGGCCATATTGATTGAAACAATAGACTTTGCATCCCTTGGGTCCCCTTGCCCTCGCTTTGAGGCATTTCACAATGTTGCAAACAAAGATTTTTTGGGAATAAACACGGCTGCCGTGTGATTAAAGCCCATTTTGCACTTGCCAATATAATGCAAGACTGTTATGGCCTCTTCTCGGCCGGTCAGCCTTTCAATTGGTTTTATAGTATTCACCTCGCCTGTTGCGAATAATTGTGAAGGCTTGCCAGTTTTTGTAGCCCATATAAAGCGTACTCTGATTGGCCAATTGTAGGGTATTATTTTTCCGCAAAGCCCACGGACCGATTACGGGCACGCAAAACCAAAACAAAAAGCTAGATTATTAACAACGTAATAATCTCGAACGTTCGGTCTTTATGGGAAAATCTGAAACCTCGGCCTTGCCGTATTGATCTCGCCACCGGTTTGAGATATTCCCTTAAAGACCCCACTCTCGGTTTATAAGTAGCTAATAATGCATATGAAACAAAGGAAAATACTAAATTGTATTAAAGGTAATATTGAATCACAATTTAGGCATAACGATTTACTTACAGAACTGACGGGGATGTGATTTCAAAGTTTTTCGTCAACTACGACAGAGCTCTTAGACCGGATTTTGGTGAGTCAAAACATGATAATGATAATGATAATGATGAGGATGAGGATGAGGATGAGGATGAGGATGAGGATGAGGATGAGGATGAGGATGAGGATGAGGATGAGGATGAGGATGAGGATGAGGATGAGGATGAGGATGAGGATGAGGATGAGGATGAGGATGAGGATGAGGATGAGGATGAGGATGAGGATGAGGATGAGGATGAGGATGAGGATGAGGATGAGGATGAGGATGAGGATGAGGATGAGGATGAGGATGAGGATGAGGATGAGGATGAGGATGAGGATGAGGATGAGGATGAGGATGAGGATGAGGATGAGGATGAGGATGAGGATGAGGATGAGGATGAGGATGAGGATGAGGATGAGGATGAGGATGAGGATGAGGATGAGGATGAGGATGAGGATGAGGATGAGGATGAGGATGAGGATGAGGATGAGGATGAGGATGAGGATGAGGATGAGGATGAGGATGAGGATGAGGATGAGGATGAGGATGAGGATGAGGATGAGGATGAGGATGAGGATGAGGATGAGGATGAGGATGAGGATGAGGATGAGGATGAGGATGAGGATGAGGATGAGGATGAGGATGAGGATGAGGATGAGGATGAGGATGAGGATGAGGATGAGGATGAGGATGAGGATGAGGATGAGGATGAGGATGAGGATGAGGATGAGGATGAGGATGAGGATGAGGATGAGGATGAGGATGAGGATGAGGATGAGGATGAGGATGAGGATGAGGATGAGGATGAGGATGAGGATGAGGATGAGGATGAGGATGAGGATGAGGATGAGGATGAGGATGAGGATGAGGATGAGGATGAGGATGAGGATGAGGATGAGGATGAGGATGAGGATGAGGATGAGGATGAGGATGAGGATGAGGATGAGGATGAGGATGAGGATGAGGATGAGGATGAGGATGAGGATGAGGATGAGGATGAGGATGAGGATGAGGATGAGGATGAGGATGAGGATGAGGATGAGGATGAGGATGAGGATGAGGATGAGGATGAGGATGAGGATGAGGATAATGATAATGATAATGATAATGATAATGATTATAATAATAATAATGATAATGATAATAGCGGAGCTCCATATCCCAAATAGGGAAAAAGAAACCCATGAATAGATTTTCTCATGGTTATCATGGCGAGCGGTATTGCTCGTGGGCGCATACGCACGACGAAGACGGCGGCGATGGATTTGCGCAACATGGCGGCCATACTCCAAATAATAGGTTGATAGAGACATGCAGCCTTGGTTTACCGTGTTCTTCTTGACACCTGTCAAAACAAGGTATCTGCTGACCAGTATCACGTGACCATATCGCGGGCTTAAGTCTACAACTCATCGAGATCACGTGTTTTTTGAAGTTGACCGCTGACCAAATGCTGGTTTTCGATTGAATCGCGGGCTCAAGTCAGGTCAACTTGTTGAAAACAGTTCAGGATTGTTCAGAAGCCTGCTAGCGCTAGCCTAGGAATAGAAATTATTCGAATTGTAACGTTTTCTTATATACAAAACAGAAAACCTCACCGCAAAGTTACAGAACTCAAATCAAAATTCTATATTAAACTGGATTAATAGCTTAATCAGGTTCTTAACAAACTGGCCAAGGAGCTACGCTTTTAGGTTGGCCTAAA